>JAQIUQ010006211.1:0-305000 GCA_030378365.1 Hybognathus amarus
CGTTGTTCGGACAAAAGCTTAGTCTTCTCACATCCATGGAGTCTAATGACGGGTATTGTGTAAAATCCCGATTTATCTGAACCTCCTGCACGATTTTATCATCCATTGACCCAGCAGGGGATGACCATTTTTTTCACTATATAGCACGAAACTCATTTCACTTCTTTCAACTCGATATTGTTTCTTCTAATGTTTTGCACGCAGCAATGGCGTGGGGTTGGCAAATGCCCGTATGTCGTGACGTCATGTGGGAACTATGTATAGCCTACGTGTGATCATCACAAAGCTGCTAAATGTGTATCTGTATGTAAACATCTTCACATTTTTGTTTAACTTTAGTTTGTCACTGCTTTGTTTGTCTTTTCATGTTTTTTTATTTTTGTATTTAGTTTATTCAATGTAGGAAATAGTATTTCACATGGCTTTGATTTTACTTTATTGACACTGTCATTTCCGGATGGTATTCATCATTAAAAATAAACAAGTTCCACCTTTTAAACTTTCTCCTCAACGTGCATGCAGTGTAAATAAAGCAGTTGCATCAATTAAATAATATTAAACGGCCACGCCCCCGTGCTAATGGTACCTGGCAAATTACAAGACGAAAATTAAATAATCATTTAGATTTCATTTATCCAAATGTTTGTTTCTGAAGTCACAATTTAGCGCAAGTAAAATTGAAAAACAGGAGAAAAAAGTAACTATACATTGATAATGTAACTGGAAAAACAAGAAAAATGAATGTCTGGTTTCCATTTTTCATTTGCATTTTATGGTCTGAAAATTGAATTGTGAAGCGTTACACAGACCATGATGATGTTGTGAATTCCCTATTTTATTTCAGCTTTATTTCAAGTACTAAAATAACTTTAGTTTCCAATAACTACTCTCACTCTTAAAGGAAGGACAAAAATAACAAACTGAATTGTATGAGAGGAAAACAGTGGGTGTAATTTAAAGACTTTGGTGTATTGTCCACTTGCTATATAGCATCACAAAACAATTCTTTCCTTTTCATATTTGTTGAAGCCAACTGATCCTAACAGGTCTGATTTGAGACAGAACTAGACTGCACCAATGACAGTCAACAACAACTTCAGTACGTGTGATATTTCACATTTCTATGTTCTCAACACCACACAAACACACATTGAAATGAAGTCTCCTATTCCAACTCAACCCTGCTCAGTAACCCCGAGAGACTCCATCCACTGACTCTCAGATTGAGCAGACTGGCCAAGACAATGATTTCCTGTCACTCCCGCTCTTCATCACACGCTAAAGAGAGGTGCTAATGCCCCCTTAGATACTGATAAATCTGAGACAGTA
This sequence comes from Hybognathus amarus, assembly GCA_030378365.1. Taxonomy (NCBI): domain Eukaryota; kingdom Metazoa; phylum Chordata; class Actinopteri; order Cypriniformes; family Leuciscidae; genus Hybognathus; species Hybognathus amarus. The sequence continues at coordinate 1,330 of JAQIUQ010006211.1, forward strand.
ATGAGTTCTAATGTCTTATTTCATCTCAGCAATGAGAGCCAGCCAAAAGCTTAAAGACGCAGGATTTACCATATTTAAACTCATGGAAGCAAGTGCCTGATTACATAATGCTCCAAAGATATTTCAGTTTTTTTTAATGCCTCTGCATTGAGAATAAAATACGGTATAGTACCATGTGAATAAACAACTTCACTACTTGTAACTAAATATTCATTGAGATTGATTTTGCAGATTAGATCTGTGATTTGTGTTCCATGAATGTGTTCATGTAATATTCAGTGGTCATGACAAGCTTCATTAGTCATACTAGTTGGTGGTTGTCTACCAAATGTATGTAATGTACAGAATGCTTGCCAATTGTCTTCTCTATTTCAGGCTCAAGAATAACAAGTTTATTTCTGCAATTCAAATGCATGTCTATGCACATGAGATTCTCTGTAGACGTGCTTTGGGAGGTGATGCCAATCAACCTCACAAAACAGTGCTAAAGGGATAGTTCACTTTGAAATCAATTTTTGATATATTTTAGCTTACCTCAAGGGCATCCAAGATGTAGGTGTCTTTGCTTTCCGCAGTATTTTCAATTTTAATATTTTTAGGTCAAAGCGTTCTTGTCTATCAGTCATATAATGGAGGTCTATGGTCACCACCTCAAAGAGCATGCACAGAGAAGTCCAAATTAAACATGATTTAATGACTCGTAAATGTAAGTACTGATGGCCTAAGATACAAAAACGAGCGGATTTGTGTGAGAAAATGAACAGTATTTATATCATTTTTACTTTTTGTAACCACAGCCACAAAGCGCCCGCGCCCTCAGATCACTTGGATGTGACTGTGATTACAAGAGGTAAAAACGATATAAATACTGTTCGTTTTCTCACACAAACCACTCGTTTCGATGTCTTAGGCCATCAATGTGTACTTACATTTCCGAGTCATTAAATCATATTTAATTTTGACTTCTCCGTGCATGCTCTTTGAGGTGGTGACCATAGACCTCCATTATATGATTGACAGACACGAACAGTTTGACGTAAAAATATAAAAATTGAAACTACTGCGGAAACAAAGACACTTGCATCTTGGATGCCCTTGAGGTAAGATAAAACATACCAAAAATTATTTCAAAGTAAACTATCCCTTTAACAATCAGTTCGTTTCATTCGTTTCTTCATGCATTGCAAATACAATAACTGCTACCAGTCTGTTTCTGAATCATCACTACTAATTTGAGGACGCCATCACAAATATCAATTTTAGATATCATTCAAGTTAATTCAATTTAAGTTCCTTTTTGTCAGGTGACATAAGTGAAAGAGCATGTGATTGGTTGATGCATTTGAGATTGTAAATGGTTGATTCTGCATTGATGTTCAAAATAGTACTACCATCCCAGGGAATGTTCTCAGAACTTTAGATTACGTTCTGGCAAACTTTAAAAAAAAAAAAAAAACTGACCCCCAGTTTCACAGACAAGGTATAAGTTAATGTGTGTTAACCTCTAGTTTGTCGAGTCTCGTCTACAGTTATGTTGTGTTAAATATATCAGATGTCCTGATACATGTTCCCTCCTATCTCCTATATACGAAAAATATACTAAATTATGGAAAGTTTCAATTGAACATGCAGGATGCTTCTACTAGAGAATTTTTTTCATTGAGGCGCTGACAGAAGCTCCAGCAGAGTGAGTCTGGGTTTATTCAGCCTTTACTTCTCCCAGCCCCTATAGAACTTTTGTTTCGGTGCTCAGTAATGAGTGATTCAGAGCAACACTGCTAGAACATATCCCTACGGATAATAACCCCAACCTGGATGTGTTTTCAAACTCACACACATGCCTGAACGTCTTTGATTCTCTCCTCCTGCCTCTCTGTCTTTCGGAGTTTGCTCTAGAGCTGTCTCTGTTTTCTTGGACACAACAACCAAGACCTTTTTTTTTTTTTTTTACTCAACACCCATATTGATCTCCCTTTCTAATGCCAGCAGCATAAATCTTTCACGTCACCTGATCAGATTTGTGAGCTGCCTTCCTAGAAAAATCATTTAATGGAGCTCAACACTGCAAAAAATTACTTCAGTTAAAGGGATCACTTGGACGTGGCAGTGGTTACAAGAGGTAAAAACGATATAAGTACTGTTTCGTTTTGTCACACAAACCGCTCGTTTCGTGTCTTAGGCCATCAATGTGTACTTACATTACGAGTCATTGAATCTTGTTTAATTTGGACTTCTCTGTGCATGCTCTTTGAGGTGGACCCCATAGACCTGCATTATATGACTGACAGACAAGAACGGTTTGACATAAAAATATCAAAATTGAAAAAACTGTGGAAACAAAGACACCTACATCTTGGATGCCCTTGAGGTAAGATAAAACATATCAAAAATTAATTTCAAAGTGAACTATCCCTTTAAAATTTTCAGTAAAAATATTTAAAAAAAAAAAATAAAACAAGACATAAACAGCAGGGTACTTTGGCTAACATTCTGCCAAGGTTTTCTCAAAGTTATGAACATTCCAGAAACAGATTGTTTTCATAGATTGTTTGCTCAGTTATCTGGTCTTTAAAGGGTTAGTTCACCCAAAAATGAAAATTCTGTCAGTATTTACTCACCCTCATGTTGTTCCAAACATCTATGTGTTTATTTGTTCTGCTGAACACAAAGGAAGATATTTGGAAGAATGTTTTAATCAAACAGATCTCAATCCCCATTGACTATCATTGTATGTATTTTTTCCTACTATGGTAGTCAATGGGGATTGAGATCTGTTTGATCCCTGAACCCTAACCCTTTAATAATGTTCTCAAAAAAAAAAACATTATAAATGCATCACTCATGTTTTTAAAACATACGTTTGTCTAACATTTTTTAAAACGGTAGCCAACTTCTTGTTTCAGAGAACATTCTAAAGTAACATTCCCAAAGTGTTTCCACAGTGATGAAACGGAATGTTCACGTGACAAAACAAAAGTTTTAAAAACTGACCTTTTGAACTTAATGAACTTTCATAACTTAATGGTAATGTTAGTAAAAGGCTCTTTGAACATATATTAGCTGGGAATTTACTAAAGCAAAATTCTCTACTCTTTTAATATATAGTCTATTTAATAGCATGTTCAGCTATTTATTTTTGCATATTATCACTGTAGCAATCATTAGAAAAGCTTTCGCAGGCAATTTAAAAATCTTTTGTTCAAAAAATAGGCAGCAACATTCTATCTTATCTGATAGCTGTCTATATGCAGCAAGACTGGGATGTGGAACAGCTAAGCATGTGATTTCTACTGTACAGGTATGTATCTCAACAGTTTTGTGTGTGAGTGTGTGTGTGTGGTGTCCTGTTATTCCAGGGGTATAGTAGTAATACCAGTTATTTCTACCTTGTGAGGACATTTTTTTTTGGTCCTCATGGGGAAAACTACCCTGATGGGTAGATTTAGGGGACAGTTTGTGCTATAAAAATGATGTCTATGGAAAAACCCCATAAAACATGGAAACCATATGTATGTGTGTTTTCAGGAATACCCTACATAATGTGGACAAAATGCACCCACAAAGGTGGCAATATCCAATATCGCCAATATTATGTCTATGGAATGTCCCCATAAAGCATGAATTTGTGTGTCTGTGTGAGAGAGTGTGTAAAGTATGTGTCAGTGAGTGAGTGAGTGAATGTGTGTGGATCTAAATCTGAGCTGTTAGAACATGATGAAAGGGTTCAAGGCTGCAGGTTGTGACTATGCGGCGAGAGCAGCCTGTGTCTACAGCTTACTATTCATCTCACCCAGTAGGAATTTTCTTTCTCCCTTACACACACACACACACACACTTTTGACACTGGTGCAGATATGAGCTCACAATCAAAGGCTGCATCTTCTGGGAATTTACTTTGGTTCTTTTATCTTGTAACAGAGGAAGTGAGCGAGGGACATGGGAGGGAAAAACAACGTTATGATGTTTGTTTCCCTCTGTTTTATTTGTATTGGCTTCTGTTGTTGGAATGAGACTTACCACCTCTGAACCTTGAGTTCGTTGTGGCTTTTTGTCGACTTGGATCTCTCTTTTTATTCTCTGCATGCTTCTGTCTGACACTGTCGGCCAACAAGTGAATAAAGGATATGCATAAGAGAATATAACACACAGTGACTAGGAATCATGAAGTAAAACTACCATACAGGGATATTAAAAGACAAAAAAAAAAATTCACATTGCTTTGAAAATGATTATTGGAGTGTAAACTGCATAATTATATGAGGGAATCATAATTAGTTTTTTTGTTTTGTTCATTTTGCTGCAAACTGAGAAAAGCGCATCCCATTTAATATTCGCTCCATCACGAAAAGGCTTTTACTGACCCCTAGTGTTCTCTTCCAGCACAAGCTCAAAGGTACAGTGTGTTCCCTTTCATGATTTTAAAATATTTTTTTCTACCCCACTTTAATATTCAAAGATACATATAAAGCCGGTTATATCAGGGTCCTCCAAAAAACATCCTGGCCAGACAAAAAATGTACAATGTATAGACCCCTAGTCATCACATCAGAACAAAATCTCTTTTTAATACAACGTATTTAAGCATTTTGGTTTAAAATATGCCAATGATGCCAATAACTATTTAATAAGTTCCTTGAAAAAAAATATTAGCCAAGATAATTCAAGTATACACTAATCCCTGGCACCTTTGGCAAAATTGAATTTTATTTAGAGATGTGCGTCATAGATGTCAAATTCTCACTCGTTTCTACAGGCTCTATAACTGCAGCACGGTGATATATTCAGTTCAACACCTTTCAGTGCTGACTCATCCCAAACATTGTGCACTCAATCCCTTTTCTGTACAAGCATCTGATATAATCACAAACCAAACACCAATTTAAAACTCACTGATTACAACCTATCTTTAAAATTAAGTGGTGCAGATATAGGCCTATATATACATAGGAAAAAACTAAAAAAATTCACATAAAAATGTAGTTGTTTCATAAATAAAATATACATCCTCTACAACTGAAATGAATTCTAGTGAGGACAGTGCTTGAGTGTGAAACAAATGTGTTAAGTGCTGTTACTGTCACTGCTGACTTGATTTCAAAAGCGTCATTAACAATACTGCACATACAGTACAAGGCCAGAAGGATACTAACATACATACAGTTTATACAGTATTTTGGCTCTATGGCGAGCCTTTTGCTTTGTTATATGCAAAATATAACGTCATATGATATGAACTACACATAAATGTAACTTAGTTTGATTGCATTGGTATACTGCACATTTTGTAATGGGTATGATGATGTTGATATATTTGGTCTTGGTGGAATAGATCTGCTACATTGCTTCTGCAGAGCAAGTACAGGACGTGCCACTGCCAATACATACATGATGCGCTGCTGTGAGTATGTAAGAAATGCTGCTGCTGTACATGACTTACCTGGAGCAGATCTAGACAGGTGGAGCTGGGGAAGATGGAGGGTTTCTGAAAGTGGGCTGCACTGCTAAGGCAAACGCTAACCAAGTATTTGAAGGTTGAGCAAGTAAGCTCATTGGCTACAAATACAGCAGGAACCAATCAGCTGTGCCCTAAAGAGAATGATATGGTTTAAGGTCTGCACCATCTAGAGGTTCATTACAGAACTTTGTATAAGGTCATCCAACTCTTCCATGCATAGGCAACATTATAAAATGTTAAATTATAAAAGCCTAATAGGGGCTTTCGCACCAGAGGAACGTTTTCATAGTATTGGTGGAAGTACCCGCAATCAGTCTGCGCAGCAAACACACCTACTGGCTTGTCAGCAAGGCCGTTAAAAAGACCCTTTTTGGTGAGTATCAAACCAGTTAGCCAATCAGCTAGAGACTGAGCCTGCATCATCTGCATCTGACGAATCATATTCATCGGCAGAGTCTGTTAGAGCGGGGTAGGCCGGGGCTGGTCCAGATTGACGTATGTGACCTTCAGGCTGATGTAGTGTTCCCCCTCCAGGCTGGACAGGATACTCATTACAGCGGACACTAGTGTGGAGAAGGTTGGTCTCTTCTCAGGGTCGGGGTCCCAACACTGTAGCATAATGGCAAACCTGCAGATAGAGGTGAGGGTCAGTCATCACTCAACTGGTTCACCTCAATTGGAAAGTGACTGGCTTTTTTCATACTATATTTGCAAATCATGCATCTGACATCATAGTAATCCCATATATTATAGACCAATTTCCCTCCTTCCACAATTTTCAAAAATACTTGAAAAATTATTTGAAATAAGAGTATGGCTCTTAAGCAATCAGTATGGCTTTTAAGCAAATCGATTTACAGAAACTTGCAAGATCAGGGGCGTTGCAAAAGATGGATTAGTGATTATCTTAGGAATGGATTTCAGTTTGTGCACTTCACCCATGACAGGTCACAGCTACAGAGGGTCACTTGTGAGGTTCCACAGGGATCAGTCCTTGGACCAAAGCTATTTTCATTATATATCAACAACTACGTAACTAAATTGTGTCTTTTTTGCAGATGATACAACTCTATTTTGTTCCAGTCAAAATATTTAAAAAAAATGGTTCGGTGTTAATAAATTGTCATTTAATATAAGTAAAACAAAATTATTTTATTTGGTGATAAAAATATAAATACAAATGTGCAGATTAAAATTGAAATGTCTGAACTGGAAATAGTAAGTGAAATTAAATTCTTAGGTGTCATTATTGACAACAAACTCAGTTGGAAATCCCACATAACTTACATAAAGTCAAAAATTGCAAAAGCTATACTGTCCAAAATAAAATACATTCTTGTTTCAAAGGCCTTAAATATTGTATCAGTCTCTAATAGTGCCATACATGACTTATTGCGTCATGAAATTGTACATACAGAAATTGTATATAAAAAAAGGTTACATTATACAAAGCTAAATAAATTCAGCTTTCCTTTTCTTTTAGTTATTATTTACACAAGATGATTTTGGTACTGTGTGTTAAATAAATAAAATGTAAACATGATCAGTGTAATAAGCATAAGCTTCAGCCGACCCCTTTTCGCTCAAGCAACTTTTCTTTTCTTTATGTTTTTATTATGGTTTATATTGTAATTTCACTTTTGTTTCCATGTTTGTTTGTTAATTTCTTTTTGAAGCGGACGGAAATAAAAATTATGAACTGAATATAAATAAGAGTCAAACACATTCACAGTTTCCATGGCTGAACTCCACCACCCGTCATGTTTCCACATCCTGTTACAACACTATGAGTCACTAAACATTCCTTAAATTATGACAGTGTTCCAGAGATTCCAACTCTGGCCTTTAAGGTGTAGTTCAATATAATTTATGACTGGAAAAGGCTCTCAGTAAATCAGATTAGAGAACCAGAACTGTTGTGTGTGTATATGGGGCTTCTGTAACTATATCCAAGAAAAACAAGATAATACTTTTGTTTTGCTTTTAATATCTAAAACTAAAAACTCTTTTACAATATCCCCAGACCCAGACATATCTTTCACAGTTCAACTCTGGCTAAAAGCTAAAAGTTGGGTTAGGGATTGCTGGAGATTTTGCAGTGTCACTTGGGGAACATTAAAAACTATGTTGGTTTTTAAATATTTCCCTCTGTCTGAAAGTGAATGATGATTAACTCTCTGAGTGTAGTGCTTGAGGTGATGGATAATTGAAGGGACATTCACAATAACCTTTCTATTGACCTTTTCCACCGCTCTGAATACTGAGTAAGCTCTAAACCCTCTGAACCTCAAATGGTGGAAAAACACTAAACGGACTAGACAGCTCCTTAAAACCATTGAAATTCCAAAAGGCCATGTCACTCTTGAGGACTAATGTCTAAAAACAACTGCAGAATAAAACCAGCCTGTGTAAGCCAAACCTTCTACAATACACCAACATTATCTGAATCGACTACTAAAACGTAAGTTGGAGTATAAGTGCATCCTGTAGAAAAATAGAGAAACTTACAAGGGACCTGGACAATACTGTGGCTGAGGCAGCCGTCGTCCTTTAAGAGGTAATGTGTGATATCATATGGGTCAACTTCAGGGTACGGGCTGGCTCCTCGTGTGAGCATCTCCCACATCAGGACCCCAAAAGACCACTGCAGTCAAAGACAGAATAAAAAGTTGAGACATACTTACTGTAATCCAGTAGTTAAACGTAAGCATATTTCATTTTCATATCTCACCACATCTGACTTGGTCGTGAACTTCTGCGTCTGCAGGCTCTCAATGGCCATCCATTTAACAGGTAATTTGGCTTTCCTGTGATCCTGGACGCTGTAGTACTCCTTCTCAAGCACATCTCGAGCCATTCCAAAGTCTGCTACCTTTACGGTGTAGGATTCATCAAGCCTGAGAGAACAGTGGTTGAGTCAGTACCAAATTCACAACTGCACTTTCAACTTCATTGTGCATTTACATACACTACCGGTCAAAAGTTTAAGATCAGTAAGATTTTTTATGTTTTTAAAGAAGTCTCTTCTGCTCACTCAAGGCTGCAATTTTTTGATAAAAAATACACAAAAAACACAGTAATATTGTGAAATATTATGACAATTTATAATGACTTTTTTATGTTAATATATATTAAAATGTAATTTATTCCGCTGTAAAAAGCTGAATTTTCAGCATCATTACTCCAGTCTTCAGTGTCACATGATCCTTCACAAATCACTCTAATATGATGATTTTATGCTCCAAAAACATGTATGATTATTATCCATGTTGAAAACAGTTTTTTACATTCTTATTTCAGGATTCTTTGATTAATAGAAAGTTCAAAGAACAGCTTTTATTTAATTAGAATCTTTTCTAACATTATAAATGTCTTTACTGTAACTTTTGATCAATGTAACTCATCCTTGATGAATAGAAGTATTGATTTCTTATTTATTTCCCCCAAAAAATAAAATACAAATTCTTACTGACCCCAAACTTTTTAAAGGGTAGTGTTTAATGTAACAAAAGCTTTCCATTTTAGATAAAAGCTGTTCTTTTGAACTTTCTATCTGAAATAAAAATGTAAAAAACTGTTTTCAACATGGATAATAATCATACATGTTTTTGGAGCATAAAATCATCATATTAGAGTGATTTGTGAAGGATCATGTGACACTGAAGACTGGAGTAATGATGCTGAAAATTCAGCTTTTTTTCAGAGGAATAAATTACATTTTAATATATATTAACATAAAAAAGTCATTTTAAACTGTCATAATATTTCACAATATTACTGTGTTTTTTGTGTATTTTTTATCAAAAAATTGCAGCCTTGGTGAGCAGAAGAGACTTCTTTTAAAAACATAAAAAATCTTACCGATCTTAAACTTTTGACCGGTAGTGTACATAGTAGTGGAACCCCGGTAGTGGACCCCTTTTGCGTCGACGTCACAGTTACGTCACAGCGCTAGCTGGAGGCAAAACAAAGTGAAAACTGGAGGCGGCCAATACAAACCAGCACAGATTCCGCTACATAATAAGGAGCTTAAATTATTGTTACTATTATTAAATGTCATCTTGTTGTGTTGTTTGGTGCAAGAATTGACGAAAAATGAATATGCTGTAATTTTTTTTCTAGAAAATATTCAAATCATTAAAATCGCACTGTAATGTCACTCTTTACATTGTTGTCGTCTCGGCGCTGGCTCGGCAGAACTGCGGATCGTACACTCAAGTCTTGTAATTTTTCTTACAAAAACACCTCACTCCAGAAGGCCTTTCAATAATCCCTTGAAGCCATATGGATTCCTTTTATGATGGATGGATGCGCTTTTTTGGGCTTAAACATTGGCCTGATTTTGGTTTCGAAATGACGTCACATCAGTTTGTTCTTTGATTTCGCTTGAAGTATATCAGGACCTTAATTCAAAATCTTTGTGCGTGCAAAACTCACATGCAATTGCGTGCTGCTAGATCCCGGTGTACGAATTTCTTTTGTGCCAGATACTCCATTCCTTTAGCAACCTGGAGCCCAAAGCCAATCAAATCCTTAACTGTGGGATTCTAGGATAAGACAACAAGACTATATAAGACTAAAATAAAAACCTGACACAGTAAGTTTGTGTAATCTTTGGCAACATGAATTTCAAACTTTTATAAGGTTATGAGCAGTGCAGGAGGTCATGTTGTGAAATCCATCCACAAATACAAACCTGTTTATTTTGTGTAAGGCAAAATACATGCATATTTGATGTGTCTGAGTTCACTTTCTAGCAACTGACCCTCTTTTCACAGCGAATGAAGTGACGCAAGTCTCCGTGTTTCATGTAAGGTAAGACCACCAAGGGAAGTCCCTCTTCGGGAAGCAGGATACCCAGAAGAGAGAGAACATTACTGTGATGAAATCCCTTCATCAGAATGCCCTCTTTCAGAAACTGCTCCACTTCTTCCACATCTGTTATTCCTACCACAGAGAAAAAAACATGTCATGCAAGCATAAGTCAATTTAGAGATTGGTTTTCTAAAAAATGATCTTAGACCCAGGATGTTGTTTGAAAACAAAAGTTTTGAATATTTTGGAATGAAAATAATTTTTTCATAAACTATTATTTATGCATTTGGCAGACACTTTTATCCATAGAAACTTGCATTGTGTTCAAGGTACGGTAGACATTAACTCAGTTATTGCATTCCCAGGGATTCGAACCCATGACCTTGGTTTAAGCAACAGAAACACTGCAAACAGCTAGCTAATTTAAAGGCAGCTCATTGTGAGAAATAAATGTTTTTCATCAGGTAAGCCATTCTCAAGAGTGCAGTTCAGATTTTCAGGAGTATCTTTATGAGCCATTGAGGAGTTTCTTACTGTTAAGAGATTTTACAGCACAATGGATTTCTCTGTTGTTGTGGTCAGTGAGGTAACCATGGTAAACTGTGCCGAAGTGTCCTACGGAAAAAAAGCATGTTTATTAATCTTCAAGTTTAAAATAAAAATGACCTTATTCCCTTTTTCAGTAACATTCAGCATAATCAGCACATTCAAATGATTTCTGAAGGATCATGTGACACTGAAGACTGGAGTAAAATTTATCTTTGGATCACATGAATTAATTACATTCTAAAATGCATTAAAATAGAAAAAAAGTTATTTAAAATGATAAAAATATTTCACAATATTTCTGTTTTTACTGTATTTTTGATCAAAAATTGTATTGACCCTAAAATGTCTAATGCAAATATATTGAACTTATTTGAAGCATACCCTTTCCGATGATCTGGTGGTGGTGAACCTTGAGCATGGAAGCTGGGATCAGCACATCCTTCACCTCCTCCAGAAGCTCAGGGCGGAAACTGGTGATGGAGATCTTCTCTGGGGGCACTAGAGGGGTCAGGGTTGTGTCCAGGGTGCCTGTGTAGGCCAGGCCGGGGAACGCCACGACCCCAGCGGGTGCAATGATGGTTGTGACGGGTAGTTCTACAAGCAGAGCAGAGAAAATGGAAGTGCTTCCGAAATAGAAGTAAATTTGTAGACCTAATATTTAATGTGACCAGAAATAAGGGTTGTGCTCTTAGTAGGACACATACTTTAAGTTATATTTAATAACATATATATTTATATATGAAGTCATATATTATGATATATAATGTTTGTTTCCAATTATTGTTCTAGCGCATGGGATTAGAATCAGAACCGAACCAGAACTGTTCCCCAATCCCTAGTAGAAAGCATTCAATTATATATATATATAAAACTTTTATTGAAAAATATTCAATAAAAAACGCTGATAATTCAGAGATCGATCATTATGATCTTTTTTAATTGATTGCTGATGTGAAGGTGTCTTCTCACCACGTCTGTAGTCTCCTAAGGGACTTAAATCCACACTATTATTACGTGAACGACTGTGGGAAAAATAAGACATAACGACTTTCTGCCAGCGAAGCTGTGGATTTAAAAAAAAAAAGAATTGATAAAATCGATAGTCTTAACTGTGCTTGATAAGATGTGTAACTGAAAAAAATTACTGAAAAAGATTTGACCGCAAAATAAGACTTGGCATTGCTTAAATGAAAGGCAAATGTGAAATGTGCTCACCTTTTTTCTGCTTCCTCAGATGTTTCAGCACAATGAAGGCCATAACCGCACCTGTGACCAGAGCTGCCAGTATGCCAAGGACAATACCCACCATATAGTGGTTACTGACCAAGATTACAGTGCCAACATTATGTGTGTACCCATTAACTGTTACCTGGCATGAGAAAATACTGATGTCAGAGTAAGGTTGTTTTATGCAACTAATGGCAATCAAGGTAGGTAAAATTACTGCATTTATAGATCTACATATATTTTCAAGCACTCACCTTCACAGGTAAACCCTCACTGGGAATGGTGATATTATTAGGGATCCTGCATGTGATCTCATTATCTAGAACTTTAGCACCACAGTCAACGTCGCCAACCGTCATCGTGATTGACATGCAAGAACTCACAAGGTTCAACTTCTGATGCTGCATAAGAAAAAAAAGTTAATCACAAACAGTGTCTTTATAGTGAAATATATTACTAGTGAAAACTGATTTACTTTAAATATGATTTAGCTTTTAAAACGTCAAAATTCTAAAATCCTATATTTTCAGATTTTTAAATGTGGTCCCATAAAACATTATCAATGCATACACTAAAAGGTGATTGAGAATGAAATGTGATTTAATAATGGAAGTCTCTACGTACATGCAAGGACACTTCATCAAACCCAGGGTAGAGTCTCAGTATGTGACCTTCAGTCTCAAACGGGATGGGTCTGCCATAGGGGTGGTAGGAGAAGTCTTGTTTCCACAGGCCAAGCACTCCGTCCATGTCAAATCGAGAGCTCGCCCTCTTCAGTCTCATCTCGATGGAAGACGGGGGTGATGCACTCCATTCGGGTGGGTTTTGCTTTACCTCTGCACTCCTTCAGAGAACAACAGTACGGAACAAATGTAAAACAAGGCAAATGTCAGGTTCCACAATGGGTCCACAAATATATATCTGTTCGCTTTGATACTGCAATCTGAAAAAGAGATTCACACTTGGCAGGTTTGTTTAGATTAAAACAAACTCTGATGCGATTTCTTTTGTTGTTGCCATCTTTAGGTTTGGTGGTCTGGACCAAAGGATCCAAGAGAACCAAACTACAAGTGTGAACACACCATGAAGAGAGTAGGTAGATTTATCCAACTACATATATAATCTTTAAACAGAAAATTAATAAAGAGAGCTGGACACTTACACTTGTAGCGTTAAAGAGGTAATTTTTATACATTTTTAAACATTTATTAAAATGTATTACAATAATATTCTAATTTATTATTACCTTGAAAGCCACATATTAAGTTTTTATTTGTGCCAAAAATCATCATCATTTAGTTTTTAAAGTTATCCACTTTTTGTTAATTAAATTGGCTGCAGTGCCTTTAAGACAATTATATGATTTGAAATGAGATACAGTGCTTTGTAAACATGCAACTGAAACAAATCCAAGTCCAACTGAACTAGATACTTACTGTTCTTAAGAATTTTAGAAGTAGCCCTCAAACCGTATTTCACTTCATAGCCCTAATTTTTATTTATTATAAATGTTATATCACTGTCTGCGATAAAGTTTGGTCTATCCATTTTTGGTGTTTTTTTTTTGGGGGTATTTTTGAATTTATTTACTTCAAAAAGTACCATATTTTCTATGTAAATTATGCTTATTTTTACGTTTTATTTTTAATTTTTTAACTACATCAAAATATTATTCCAATAAGTCCTTAGAACTAAAATCTAAAGATGAAGTGACTTTGCTGTCACCTGATGTCTTATTTTGGCTTATTTTAGACTGCTCTAAACTCCCACTATGGGTGCCAATTTTTGACCCAAATACAAGATTAAGGAGTTAACATTGTAGAATTGAGTGAAAAAAATTGTGTGTTCAGGAGGCAAACTTAGGAAAAGTAGCCAAGTCTTAGATCAAGGGAGGTATTTTTAAAAATAAATCAAAAGTATTTTTCCCACATTTGTCCAGAATAAGGTTTTAGGGATAACGATTTTTCCTTCCTACAGTACCTTCGATTAATCTTTTTGAACTTTTGAGTTCTGAAAGTTACAGAATAATACAATACCTTTTTATTTTAAACTATTAAGCAATATTCCTCATGATATATGACCTCTTTAAATAAACAAGGCAAAAGATCAAGTATCAAATATCTCGAGAGCAAAAGTTTACAGTTCATACAATGGAAACAGGCTTGAGGTGGCTTTCTTTGGGTTTGAAGTAGACAACAGTTTTGTAGACAGAGTCCAGATTTCGGCCTTCAATGACGATTCTTGACCCACTGCAATTCAGCAAGATAAAATGTTAGACAATTTAAATTTTTTTCTGAAAGCTTTTCTCAGTTGCCAAAGAGTAACCAACATATAACTTCCTGCATTACCTGTCAAAGCTGCAATCGGGGAGCACTGCAAGAATCTCAGGGGTCTTTTTGTAGCGGAAGACGTTAGTGGTCACAACACGGGACTTATCGATGTAGACACGGAGCACCACGTCCTTCACCTCCGTCACAGGCTGAGAGACACATACGATGGAGGACAGGTTTCCTCTGGCCACAGATACACTGAAGCATGAACACCGTTACATATTGTGTGAAACTGTGAAAAATTTTAGACCTGGCCAACAGTAACATGCATTTACATACTTTATGATATATTTCACACATTTTTTAAAACAATTAAATTAATAATTACTGTAATATATCATATACATGTAATACCAATCAAAAGTTTGGGGAAATGTTTTTTTTCTTCAGCAAGGACACATTAAATTGATCAAAAGTGACGTAAAAGACATTTATAATGTGATACAGCCATCGTGATCAAATGAGACTTATTTAGACATAAAAATCAGTTAGTGTATATTATTTTAATTTAATAAATTGTGTTTTAGGCATATTCACACAAAAATGTATTTGATATAATTGGCAGTGCCTCTTCACGCCGCCAGTTGAAGACTGATACAATGGATACACACACCTTCGGATTGGACATGTTTCTCCATCAAGTGTAACTTTCCTGTTCTTGCCAGAGTCTAGAATAAGGACCTGTGATGGTGATGAGCGTTCCTCCGTCCACCGGCCCATAGTCAGGTTGAACCTCAGTGATGTTTGGAACCTGGTGAAAAAAGGATGTTGATCAAAGGTAATCTATTATCAACACACATGGTAATGACTATACTTTAAAAAAATCATGTTGACATTTTCAAGAGAAGAAAATGCATGTTTTTCATGTGTAACGAATGAACTAATTACCACAAAGGTGAATCCAGGCATTTCTGCACTTCCTTCAATAGAGTAGCGGCCCTCCACTCGGCCCTCGTGCACTTTTGCTGTGACGTTCAACTGGTTTAAAAAGTGGCTCTGACTGCCCAGAGCGGATCTTGCACAATAAGCTGGGCAGAAAAATAACCAGTTACATGACTTAAACACTTAAACTTCATTCAACCATGTACAATGCAAATATCTTTCTACTTTCCATGAGCATACAAAATCTAATGCAAATATGTATGTGGCAATGAAGCTGACTAATGACTTTTTCAAAAATCCACTTTTATTGTTATTCATCATCTGTTAGAAGAGGAAATCAGGAATACTTACTGTGTGTTGTTGCTTTTGTGAGGCTGGACCACACAGGCGGTCTCACCCAGCTTTACCTCATGGGTTCTGGTCGTGATGGCGGGTCGCAGGGGTGACTGGAACTCCCATCCGCACAGAGTCATCTCACTCTGACCATCAGGGGGCGCTGTCTTAGGGAAAAACTGAGCACAGAACATTTCCATTCATGTTTTATTTGCTAAATGCTTTCTATTACCCTGTGGGTAAACATATATAAACATGTGTGTACACTGACCGACCAAAAAAAAAAAGAGTCACTGTTTGGATTTAAATAGGCAATTGCTCAAGAGTCTATGAAGACTCAGAGAAAAGGATTCTTGGCATGAAGAATCCTTTTCACACATGAATTGGTACCTCTGAGTCCAGACCTTAAATTCATTGAAAGTCTTTGGGAAGTGCTGGAGGAAACTTTACAAAGTGCTTGACTCTTGCATTGACAATACAAGAACTTGACCAAAAATGTATGGAAATATGGAATATGGCAACCTCATCTTACGACCAAGTTGTACGAATTCGACGAATGATTAAAAGTGGGTAATTCATAACAATTCATTTGACCTCACTCATATGAATTAGTACGATTTTGCTAAATCGTACATATTTTATGAATTGGCCAATTCGTATGAATTCGTACAAATGACCTACCCCTTACCCCACCCTTAAACCTACCCATCACGTGGGTTTAGATAAATCGTACGAATTCGTACGAGTGAGGTCGTATGAATTAGACACTTTTTAATCATTTGTCGAATTTGCATCGAATTGGTTGTGAGATAGTGTTGAATATGGTCATGATATGTCTTCCTAGTTCCTACATGGTTGTTTAAGTAATGAAAAGCTACACACTCCATCAATTAGGATAAGAAGAACTGTTGCCAATCATGTAACATGCTAGAAACATTAGAATCACAGCAATTATAATCCAATAATGAATTAAAACAGAAACTTTTTTTGTGTATAAACATTTATATCCATTCGTTACATCTACAGCCTTGATGTAGATTCTACGATTAATTTTCCAATCATATCTCACCTCTGTGATGCCGGGCGGACATGACTCATTTCCCCAGTATCCCCTGCACTCCGAAGCCCAGGTGCACTGACCCGAGCACCAGCCACACCCCATGAACGTTGGTGCGGTCAGGCACATGGCACATGTGAGGAAGTGTCGACAACCTGGACCTCTCTGAGGCACCTGAATCATCTGCCAGTTATGAATATAGAACTTTTATTAGCCCAAATAAGAAATAAAGCCTTCTGGAAACTTGGCCATGTCCACATGTGAAATCATGGTTGGAACTTTATCTGGATCATACCTTATTTCCAACAACAAACAGTAGATGGTCTGGGAGAGAACCGCTGCGGTAGACGACACCTTCTGGTTCTCTACAAGGGAGTAATTGGCAAAGATGACCGGGCTGGACCTTCTCAGGACAAGCTGTGGTGTGAAAAGAAAAGAGGTTGACATGATAATATATCATACTGGCATAGCTAGCAACTGTCTTCTTTCTGATCCACACCTGCAGGAGTCTCCCATCTGATGTGCCTATATGAGCCACTGTCTTGTTCTCGATGCTGGTGACCAGTATAGAAGTGAGCAGAACGCCTCTCATCTGTCTGTTGAAGAGGTCTACTCTGTAGTACGGCTGAGACACCAGGGTGGGCTGATCTCTGCAGGTCATATTGTGCTCCATGCTCTAATCACACATATGCAAGAAAACAGAGTTGCACCGCTGTATTAGAGATACCTGTTTGTCTGTCTTTATAATAGATGCTCTGTGGTACAACAAAATCCAAAAGTTATTCACAAACAATTTCACAAACACTTTCATTCATTTTCTAAAATCAGTCATTTACCCACAGTCAAAAGTTATTCCTATGTTTGTAAATAGATAACTAGAATGAACATAATGTGAAAATAACATTTGGGATGTTCAAAAAAGGAAGAAAAAAACAAAGATAAAAAAAAATAAATCATAAAAAATATGTTATTAAAAATTAAATAAGTCAAATTAAAAAAACAGACAGACAGACAGACAGACAGAGATAGATAGATAGATAGATAGATAGATAGATAGATAGATAGATAGATAGATAGATAGACAAAATGATGAACGATATAGGCAGATAGATAGAAAAATGAAAGATAGAGAGGCATAAAGATAGAACAATTAACAATAGAGAGACAGATAGATCGACAGACAGGAATTGACAAAAAAATGGATATTCCAGTAAACTAGGCCACAAATTTAGAATCTTACCACAAAAATTGTGGTTCAATAACACAAACAAACTCAGTCTCAAATTTCCTTAGTACTGTGATGCTCTGTTGAATCCTATCATGGTATTCTGCTCTGCTGTAAACTACAGTGAGCTCTTACATGTAGCTCTCTGAAGCCTGTCCTGTATTGTTTGGCATATATACATTGGTATAGACATTAACCACACAACCCCTGATCAACACAAAACTGTGCCTATGAAATAAGCGGCACTGACTGACTATTTATTTATATAGTCTGATTTACCACAAACTAAACTAGCTCCATGCAGATGCTGTTTTAAAAAAATAAAATGTACCTGTTCAAAAATGCTAAATCATCCTTTTTAACAAAGTGAGTAATCTGTGTCTCTCGTTGAAATCTAAAAAAAATACACTGTCATTTTCTCCTTTTCCACTCATTTCCCATAAACATTGACCACAATGGAAAAAAAACCTCTTAACTACACTAACACACACTCATACACACATACCAGCTGTAAACTGTTTTTATAGCACCAAACTCGCAATCACACTCTGAGATTTCCGAGACATTCTCCCACACATTACAGGGATGTTTGGATTGCGTACAAGTAGGCAGTTCTCATCTGGACACTAAGACAATGATCTCTGGTGAAAACTTCACATATTTTAAAACACTTGCCACACATTTATGCTGTGTGCAATGCTCAAATGTACATTAGCATTATAGGCATTTACAGAAAAATGTAAAGGTATGATACAAATAAGTTTCTTGCAAATATGCAGTGCCCGCAAAAAGAAAAGAGTTTTTAACATACTTAGTACACATCCTCATGCTAATTTTAGGACACATACCATAATCATAAACTCTCTGACACACTCAGTGGAGCCTAAAAGTGTTCTATCTGCCCAAAAATGTTCCTCTAAAACACTTAGAGGAACATTTTTAATCCATTCAAAGTTTTGTAATGTTCCAAAACCTTCCGTAAAACTGAAAATCAGACTTTTAATGCTTTCTATAATGAAGAAAATGAAGCTAGCATATCCTGTAAGTGGCTGAGATTGTTTTCTAAAAATCCTGCTGTGATACAGAGCAGGGAAACATAGCTATTGCAAGCTTAATCATGAAATATAGCCTACATAATAATAACAGAAATATATATGTATATTTAAACACACACTCACAAAGTCTACTTAAGAATTTTAAAACTTAAAAACTGGGGGTTTTAGAGTGTTATTTTGCCAGCAGGCCAGGCAGGTCACTGTTTTGCAAGTCTGATTCAATGTTTAAAACATTTCCAAGTCATGAGTAATGTCTCAGACGATCAGACTCACAAAAAGCAGAGCCCAAAAAAAAAAACAGTGACTATAATGCAATATCGATCTCATTAACACTTTAAATATCTTTGACTATCTGTCTGAACCCACTGTTCAGCAACTGTGTTTTTCCCAAGAATTCTATTGGACTACAATAGTTGCTTTTAATCCCTGCATTAACAAAACATTTTTGCATTTTGTGTGCAATAACAGTTAATAAGGGCTTGAAAAACAGATTGCATCTCTGAGTCTCAGTGTAAATTACAAAGGATTTTTACATGGTTTCTTCGAGTATAGTGCATTTTTACTCTCTATAGAAGCTGAAATCCTAACAAACACAAAGACATTTTGCAAACAAACACAAAGACAATATACAAGTGACTAATGACCCAGACTGTGGTCACTCAAACCATTTTACAAAAAAAAAAGAAAGAAGCAAGCCAATTAAAATACCTTTAGGCTTTTCTAAACTTGGCAAAGGAACAATATTGCCCACTTAGAAAGCTTTGCAGGTCTCAATGTAAAACAATGACATGTGAAATGAGAGAGTGTAATGGGAACAGACTGAAGACGGAAACAATTAAAGCAGACATATGGAAAGTTATGATGGACAGAGAAATGCAATCCACCAGCCAATTCTTCAAAACCATACTTTAACTCATGTGCTAAAATTAAACATTCAAAAGTGTGGCATTTACATGTTTATTTGTGATGCTTAAATGCATTTTTCCTTTAAAAGTCATAGATTGTTTTCTGGGGTAATTGACAGTATGTCATAGATGCTTTCCATAAAACTAGTTCAAAATTGTACAGAATTTACAGTAGATTGTTGTGAACAAAAACAAAGCTGAAATGCACTAACCTCGTGTGGGCAGCTCTCACAGGGCTGAAAATGGCAAAGGCCTCTTGAAAGCTGTTCTGGTCCCGAACTTGCAACAGTCCTCCACTCCGTCATCTATTGCTGTGTTTACTGTATCCATCGGAAAAGCACAAAGTGCCGAGTCATCTTCAGGAACACCCGAGTCATCAGTTACAGCGAACACACCATACAAGATATCATCCTCTTCTTCAGCACCCAGCTCATCGCGAGCTCCCGTCCAGCCTTCCCAAAGTGGGCCGCTTGAACCACATTGTAGACCACGTCTTCTGAAAGGTTCGCTGACATTGCTTCTCCGTCGCCGTTTGGGCTCAAAACGACACTCTAAAACAATTTCACGATACCGTCGCATCTCCCACTCGTGGCGTGGTGAGACGGCCTCAGTCTTGTTTGAAAGGGCGAAGTGTCCAAGTCGGTTCTCTCGTTGGACAGACAAGAAGTAGACAAAGTCCTGTGTGTAGAAACTGTAGATGTACTCAATGCTGTATGTCTTCCATAGAGCAGGCAAAACCGTCAACCCTCTGACGTCGGTGTAAAAACCATCCTCGGTTGCAACTGGCCGCCGTACGGAAATGGACATGCGGCCGTATTTTTGAGTCACGCTGCTGTTCACTGTTGCCGCGACAAAGAAGTAAACCGTTTGACCCTCTTCCACCATGGAGACTTTAGTTCCCAAAGGACTAGCGATGCAATACGGACAGAAGTGCGGAGAGTTGAACTTCTTCCGGAATAAACACTTTGAAGGCCCAGGAGGGCTTTCCATTTCGTGGAGTTGATGGAAATAGCAAACCCCATACTGGGAACTTCCACACGAGTACAAGTACATCAGGAACGTGTCTAGGAGCAACACCTCGTTGTCTGTGTCCTCTTGGAAGGGATCTCTTGCGATATCACACAAATTGCATATCTCACACTCCGGACTGGCCACCGGTCCCGTACGGAGTTCCACACAGTTTCCCTAGAGTGATATTCACTGCCTCGATGACGTTCTGAGAGGCCACATAGACCTCTTGGAAAAGGGAGTTGGTAACTATGTTCTGGATGGGATTGCGGGTCTGAAAGTAAGTCATTGGGTAAGACACAGAGAAGTCCACAGCGATGGGGGCCGTTGGGGGACAAGAGTCTAATGCAGAAGACATTACAGCCTGTATCCAGACACATGTCACCAGATGAGTGGCCCAATGGACCATGTCCACTCCAGGGTGAAAAAAATGGCTGTGGTGTGTTTTGGTTACCTCCAGCAGGCATCTGTCAGAGAAGACATCCTGAAAACAGGAAGCCCTGAGAACAGAACAAACGGAAAAGAAGCTTTATTTAAAATGGTTAATCAATAGCTCAAACAAAAATGATAATTCTGTCATCATTTTGACATCTAACCCTAACCACGAGGATATTAGCAAGTAATACTAATTACTAACTAAGTGATCCTACTATCTTAAAATAAAGGCTTCAGAATCTAAACTATAATAAGATGACATAAACAATGGAGGGAAACATTTCAATGACCACAAATAATTCTGACGTCAGTAAGTCTATAAACACCAACAGAGGTTTTGCGCATTCATGTCTGTCTGTGCCACCAGTTTTAAGTCATGTCTCTGCAAGAGAAAGTCATTAAAGGTAAAAATAGATATTTTTGTGCAACTCTGAGATAACAGAATGTTCTATGTAATATTTCTTGGTTTTCCTCCGAGTTATTTATTAACAGAGCTCATCACCATGTTCTACACTGAGGACCTCTAATTGACATTCATGTCACAATCTAGACGTGCTCTTTTGAGCAAAAGTTGCAAATGGTCTGTTCCGCTTTTCAGTCAAGCGTTTTTTGAAGTAACAAATGAACTAATTACTTTTCAAAATCGTGCCACAGCATTTGCATCACGGCACAGAATGCATTACATGCTATAGAATTTATTTATCTTTAGGGAAACAATGGAAAGTAGTATGTGTTTCTTTAAAACAGATCCCGACCAGATAGTGACCTTAAAATTGATCACAGGTCTCTTTGGATTGCTAAATGCAAATAACAACCATATATCAATGCAGTAGTTATGACAGAAAATATTAATAGGCAGGCTTATCAACTTATGATCCTAGAGGAAAAACTCTTTTTTAAATATTCAATTACTTGAATCCAGGCTTTCATGACTGCCTTGCCATGTAAAACACACTAGTCTTTAAATAATAATCTCAGTCCCCAAACTTGTAGAACTTCTGAAATACAGGCTGCTCAATCAAAGTGATGGATGCTCCATTTTAATTATTTGTAACACGGATATAAAGTTTAGGCAACGGTTGAGGTTAACCTGAGGTTGTTTAGTCCATGAAAAGATATTCAATTTGTGTCTGATATCACCTGATCAATCCTATTTGTAACGGTTATTGGTTTAAAGGAACAAAACATATTTGTGATGCTCTGTAACTATGAATATAATAGTCTACTCTTCGTGTTATTTATAAATCCTTATAATTATTACAGAACCAATGATGCTGATAGATTTTATAATGTCATGATTCAGGATAGGGGCTGTCTACAAAGTACAAAATGAACAAAAGACAATAAATTATCTAATACTTAAAAGGATTGTTTACAAAAAATAATCTTGTAAATACCTAATTTAATATAGTATAATTTAATATACATATATTTCAATATTCGTTTTAGGATAAACAGACAGTAAGAGCACACAAACCTGTTAGTGATGATGATGACGATAACCCAGCGAAGAACAGATCTCAGGACAGATAAATAACGGCATTTCCAACTCTAGACGTGTAACGTTAGACACTTCAACGAGTGAAAACAATGAAAGAAAGATAACAACTTTCCATATATTTTAACAGAATATATTGACTTTCGTTTATACATAAAACCAGATAAGAAACGTTAGCAAAACATTTTAGAGAGCTGTCTTGGTGTTTGGGACGGCTACTTGTTTCGTTTGATGCACGAGCGCCACTGACTGAAACTGATAGGCCCCGCCCACCAGCATACAAAACTGAACCTTGTTTTATTCAGTCAATGAATGGAATGAACGCTACTATGGTGACGGCATTTTTCATTAATATTATTTACGCATCCAGACATTCCTTTAGAACGTGATCTAATTCATATTCATTAGCCAATCCTCGCAGACACAGTAATCAATATTATTCCTTTAATGAATAGACTAATGTAATGTGCGTCACTGTCGTTGTGAGAACACAAAACCTTTAAGGCAAACTTTTTAGTTTTAATTTAAACTCTGACAAAAAATAAATACATGTATATATATATATATATATATATATATATATATATATATATATATATATATATATATATGACCGAATTCTTACTTGTTGAGTGAGGATTTTCAGAGTAACCTCTAATTTTTTAACTTTATGATTGTAATATACATACAGCTAAGTGGCTACTTGACGGGACCAAACTTGATCTGAAATCCAATTTGCTGGTGTTAATCTCTAGGTTACATTGTTAATAATTATCAAGTTATCAAGTTTATAAAAAAACTGATTTCTGGCACACAGAGTGTTTATGAAAGAAAAAACTTTTAACCATTCTGCATAATTCTATGGAATCATATGTGCAGAATTATGGCAATGTGTTTGGTTGTATTTACATGCATATTCATTTGTTTGTGATATAAACATGTAGGCTATAGACCAACATGAAGGGTATTTTGATTACTAATCTTAAAATGTGTTTTCTTCTTATATAACCCTCAATGTTCTAACTGTCTTTTCACGTTTTCAAGAAAACTACATAATAGCTTAAAGGGGTCATCGAATGCAAAATTCACTTTGATAAGGTGTTTGCATGTAGATGTGTCTTTGCAGTGTGTGGACACAACCAACAAACAATGAAAAAAAATCCATTCACTCCTTTTTTAATCCTCAACAAGCATAAACACTTACTAAACATACTTAACACTTCAAGCCGAGGAATTTTAACCAAAGTATATAACAAACTTTACACGACGACCCCTTTAAAATCCATAAGTGTTTTATTTATCTTCAAAATACTACTATAAAAATATACAAAGCACACCTAAAGTGTATGGGCATATGAAATTATTATCCCTGTAACTTTTCTCTCTGTCTAATTATTCTGCACATCGACAAGAACATAGCGAGGGATTTTGATCATTCAAATTTTAGTGTTTAATAAGACTGCTAATAAAGTAACTGTTAATAAATGGTTATTTTACATGATTCAATTCCTGATTAGAAATAGAAAAGCACACAGGTGATCATTTTCAACAAAAACATTTCCCTCAATTAATCATAAAAGCTTGAAACTGCTTTACTGTGACAAAACTGAGCATCCAAATACTAATAAAACCAAAAGAAAACCATCTAAAACAAATTTCAGATGGAATAAAGTACTGGTCCCAGCAGAAACAGGTCCCTGTTTCATATTTTTTGCTTCATGAAGACATGAAAATTTAAATATGTTTACTCCTGGGGGTAGTGTAATGTTCATACTGTACTGTTACAGATGTTTTGGCTTGCGCATCCTTTGAGAGTAAGGTTCATGCCGTTAAATCCAGCTGACAGAAAAAGAGAAGAGAAGAAAAAGGATTTGTAGAAAGCTTTCAGCAGAAATTAGTCTTGGTGGTAAAAAAGAACTGTTATTCATTCACATTATAAGTAGCTTAGAATTGAATCAGCAATTGTCTATGAATCACCTGCTACAGTGAAGCACTGGTTCTCACCAACTTTACAATTCAGTGTGCCGCCTGTGCCATCGCAGCTCAATCCGTTCTCCGAGTCTGAAGGTGTCAACAAAAGCAGAGGCAGTTGAACTCAGCCATACATTAAAAAGCCTTAGCAACTGTCACCATATTGTCAGAGACTTTCATAAAGGACACAAAACACAACAAGTGATCCATAGGACTTGTGCATTATATTAATATTTGCATTATATTTATCTTCTGAATCTATGAATCTATACAATGGCTTTGTATGAAGAACATACTTATTTAAAAAGTAACATGTCTTCTGTTTAAATAAGATCTCTTCTTTTGAGTTATCTTCTCTTTTCCCTGATTCAGTTGATCAAGTTTTCCAAAGCAGACAGAATGACCTGGTTCGTAATTTCAAACCATTTATTTACTAGAAAATAAAGATTATGAGTAAATAATGACATACATATGAATGTCACTAATCTGTGCCCTTTTTGAAGTTTGAAACTTCCATTCATTGCAAATTAAAACAAATGATAATTTTGTATTACATGGAAGACAGAAAATCAAACAAAATAAGAGTGAGTTAACAATGACAATTACACATTGTTACAATGATCATACTAGCAACTAAAAAATCACAGTACCATTGTAGAAATGTTATGTAAAATTAATATAAAACAAACTTTTTCAAAAAAATGTAATGTATACATTTGAATAAATCTGAAGTTTCCTTTATATTCACATGTTTATAGTACCTGTAGCATTGTTGCAGTAATCTGAAGAACAGCATTTGGAGGAGATCCTGATCAATGCAGAATTTACGGTCAAATTAACACACGAGCCAGTGTCGCAACTCTTCACATCAACATTGTTTCTGCCATCTACAATCAACAACATTCAAAATAATGAAGTTGACTAGCAAACCCAGTCAATAACACAATCTTTCTTACCAAACGCACGTTTCATAATCATGTTATTATTACCGAATAAGGCCATGGTCGTGGTCATGGAACTGCACAGTGAACAGTTAGTAGTTGGTGTGCATGTTGCAGGTGAAATACCGGTACAGTTTAAACATGTCAGTGTCAGTGCTGAAAGACAATGACAAGATAATGAGAGAAAATTCATAGCCTGCATATAAAGCCTTTTAAAACATTTCAGAATATTTTTTTAAAACAATGAAATAAATGTCTGCAAAAGACTCACACATTTTTAAGAAAAGTGCATTTATCAGCAAAGCTATAAAAGAAATGAATGGACACAATAAATCTTGAATGACGTACCTTTGGAGACAAAGACAGTGAAAAGAACCACAGTGATGATGTGCAGTGCCATGATCCAGATGAAGGGTGTCAGATGGACAGTGTGAGAATATTATATACTGGATTTACAGAGGTGGGGTTTGTGTTAGAATTACAGCATGATATTCCCTTGCATAATCAAAACACGATTACGCAGGTTTCATATACTGAGCATAATACATGTCCTTATGACACTCCTGAGGTCTAGTATATTATACAGTAAATAATGTAAATATAATAAAAAGAATGTATTCAAATTATAATTACTATAATTTCAACTAAATATAGACTAAAATGGTTTGCAAAACATACCATTATTTATTAATGTCAGTGAATGCAGAAGTGCATAAATTAAAATTATAAATAAATCAAATACTACTAGTACATGTTAATGTACTTCATGACTCTAATTTGATGCATTTTGTATTCATAAATGTTTTTTCTCAGAATAACAACGAAAATATATATCTGTACTATAATGAACAATGATGTTGTACTTGGTGCTTTTTTATTGCCTTTTCAGGCAATATGTTGTCTATAAAGAACCCTTTCCTCTAAAAAGTGTATTATTAAAATCAGATGATGTAAATATAACACACAAATCCTATTGATCAGTTTTATGATACTTGATGGTGTTTTGTGTTTTTTAAACCTTAAAGTCTAGACTAATAATCAGAATAATAATGTACCTATGTAAGATTGAGCCTTTGTGAATGTCTGTTCATTCTTTTGAGAGCTTTTGTAGAAATTAAAAATCTTAAAAAAACTAACAAAATTAAAAGAAACTGTAAGTAAAGTCTAAAATCATATAATTAAATTTGACAACAATGAATTAGTAAGACCAACCTATATCCCCTTTATTATTTTATAAACCTGAATCTGTTTGAATCTGAACCTGTGTATTGTGTTTGTTTGTTGTGTTTTTCCCGAATTCAAATCATTTAGGGGTTTTTCATGACTTATTTGCATGCAGCATTGTTTTTCATGTTTTTCATACTGCAAATATCATGTTTACACACTGTATGTGGATATAAATGTTTTTTGTTCACTTTTGAAAACAGACAAATGACCTGTGTCAGTTGTTAACGGAATAGTACACTTCAAAATGAAAATTATGTCATCATTTACTTAACCTCAAGTTGTTTCAAACCTGTAAGAATGTCATTCTTCTGATGAACACAAATGAAGATATTCTAAAGAATGTCGTTAACGAAATAGTTGATGTACTTCATTGACTTAGTATTTTTTTCTACTACCATCAACTGTCTAGGTACTGATTCAGGCATCCAAACTTTAATGGAGGTTAATTGTAAGAGTTCAAGGGTTTTAGATACTGCTTTGGATGCGACTAGCTTAGTGAACTCTGTACATTGTTCGGTTCCGGCTGAAGTAGTTCCGTGCAGTAGGGCAACTGGGCGACCTTGAGGTGCCGTAGATTTGCATACTTTTGAATTTCATGTGTTTTTCCTTGTATCATCTTTCCAATCTCATCAAGAATAGTATGTCTTATTCATAACCAGAGTAACCAAATCTCTCTCTATACTACACGCATCAGTAATCCTTTTTTTTAAAGGCAATGAATACTTCTATTCAACAAGGGTTCATTAAATTGATCAAAGGTGAAAATAAAGATTTTTTTTAATGTTACAAAAGATTTCTATATCAAATAAATGCTGTTCTTTTGAACTTTTTATTCCTCATCATCTAAAAATATCAACATTGATAATAATAAGAAATGTTTCTTATTACCAAATACGTAAGCATAATTAGAATCATTTCTGAAGGTTCGTGTGACTGGAGTAATGCTGAAAATTCAGCTTTGCATCACAGAAATAAATTACTAAAATATAAAATATACTAAAATATAATTTATTTCTATAAAATATTTTTTAAATATATTAAAACAGTAATTATATTTCCCAAAATAATTGTTACTGTATTTTTGATTAAATAAATCCGGCTTTGGTGAGAAAGATTTCTTTTAAATAAATATCACTGACCCCACACTTTTGAACAGTAGTGTACAAGACACAATTACGTTTTTATAGCTTTTAATGACACAGATAAATCTTAACACAAATATGAAATATTAAATCAACATGTTATTCTTTGATTATTTGTCTTGATTACTATTAATTTGCTAATTATTGCTTAATAATAATTTTATATTCATAAATAAAACTATATGGAGAGTAAATGTCTGGATCAGACATGACTAAAGCGGTCATTCCTATATCCTAAAACAACATTATCATGTCATTTTTCATTTGATGAACTAAAGAGAGAGCCAAGCTATAAATTAAACATGGCACAATGTATGTCTTCTGTAAATGCATTTAATTTCTTAAGATTGTTTTCAACTTGGTGCATGTGTCAAAATTGCTTTAGATAGAAAGTATTAGCATGAGTGCCGCCACCACCACAAATATTTTTTGAAATACCAGATGTACAAATGACTTTTCTCTGGCATATATTAACATCCACATGATTTCTCTCATGATTCCCCATAGGACTAAAATAACCAGACCATACATGGTTAACATGAGTGCATTAGAATCCCTAATGACACACAGTGTAATTCAAATGAAAGCATTAGTAACAAATTAACAATCAAGAGCATCTATGAAACAAAAAAAATTTATAATATAAAAAGTTAATATCTCTGATTCAATTGGTCCTTAGAAATATTTTGAAGAGGCGCTCAGTAGCAACACATGGTCAGTCACTGAAACATTTGAACCAGAGAGATGGAGATCTATATAGAGCAAATCATAAGTGGATTCCTCTTTAAATCAAACCATGCTTCAGGTTTTTGTGATGCTTGCACCTAGTCAGTCATGTCTTTTAAATAAAATGCTAGTCAGTTTGGTTAGCTATACTTTTAGTCCCACAACATCACATATTTGAACGTCACCAAACATAACAGATAAAAAAATAAAAAAATAAACATTGTTTAACTTCTCGTGAATATAAAGAAATTTGAAGGCCACAGCTCAATAATCTATTAATGCAATCAGTAATACTTATTAACTTGGCTCATTTAAAACTGTAGATGTTAGGTTGAAACAGTGACAGGTCTATTATATTTATATATATAAAGTGAAGGCCTAGATGTTCAGTTTCTAGCAGCGTACAGACAGTGCAAGCATTTTTGAGATTGTTTAGTTCTACTGCTTTCGATGTTTTGCTGCTGGTTACAGGGCCAAATTTAAAAGCAATTATTTGTTAATATAGCATTACTTTCACAACACTTTTCCCACCTTTTTTATTTTTTACTCAGTTTCAAACTTTTCTGATTCCACTGACTGCAGTTCACAAGTGTGAGTAGCCCTCAAAATAGCAATCAAGCCCTTAATATCTGACAGCATCCTTTTGCATATTCATGCATTCACGTAGACTCACAGATGCTGCTCTTCCAGCAGTCTGAAGTCAGACGTTCACTAGTGTTTCAGGTGTTGAGAACTACCTGAACTGGCTCAGTATGTTAAGGGACTGAGTATGAACAGACGATCCTCCTCCTTCCTGATCCACTTTAGGAGTTTGTTGACAGCAGATACAGCAAGGCTCTTTGTTCCCAAAGGACTGAAGCAGAGGTAGAGCTTCGAAGCCACTTGTTACCTACAGAGAGTTGACAATGTTAGAAAGGTAGAAAGCAGGAAAAACTTCAGGGTTTTAATGCACACTGAAAGGAACAGTTCTACCAAAAATGAAAATTCTGTCATTAATTACTCTCTCATGTCATTGTCAACCTGTAATACTTTCGTTTATCTTCTGAACACAAATGAAGATCTGTTAAATCTGAGAGCATTCAGTTCCTCATTGACAGCGACACAACTATAGGGCTGGGTATTGAGACAAATTTCACAATTCCAATTCAATTTCGATTCACAAGCTTGCAATTCGATTCGATATCGATTATTTTGGATATCAGTTACAATAAATTACTATTTTTCTCAAGGGAATCAAATCTCTTAACTAATGCTGTAAACTATGGGAGTCTAGTTGTAGCCCACTAGACTTCATTAGCCTAATATGAAGGTAATAATGAACTGTTTTGTAGCTATACAAACACTGAGTTTGAGGTCGAGTAAATGATGACAAAAAATTCAATTTCATTTTAGAGTGAACTATGCCTTTAACTGGATACCTCCTCAAGAATGCACACACATTAGAAAATCTCTGAAAGGTATCCATCTAAAGGATTTTACAGTAGACTCACCAAGGCATAAAGGTTTTCAGTGTCTGCACAGCGATAAATGTAGCGTAGGAGGCGTGTGGGGTTATGCAGGCAGCTGTGCAGTTGCTGGTACAATCCCATAAGCCTTTCTTGCTCCTCTTCTCCCTGGTATGGTGCTGGAAGTTCAGGGCTGACAGGAAAACAGCAAGTTAGATAAAAGGCTGGAGAAAGCAATAAATATCAAGCTCCAATGCCTGTCTATCCATCAGTCCATCCATCCATCCATCATTTATTGTCTTTTTAATGATGATCATCACAAAACTCTTACCTTGTATAGAGCCCAGAGCTTTTAGATTTGTACACAAAGTGTCGCAGCTCAGGTATGCCGACCTGTGAGACAGGATAACTTGGCGTGTTCAGCGCTTCCTGTAGGGATAGATATGCATTGCGTCTGCGCAAGCGCTCCAGAAAACGCTTCTTGCAGTCGGAGAGGTTAAAGAAATCCCTCTCGATCGGTGGATACCAGGATCAGACACAGATCAGAGGCTGGTTCCAGGTAAGAAATATGTGCATGGAAAAATCCAGCCGGGTTAAACTTGGGCAGACATATGGGCGTCCACCCCTCGCCTGCACGGAAGGAGGACGAAGAGCCGACCAAGTTGAAGAGCAAGTGCAGGTCCATGTGGTGCAGGAACTGGTCCTTTTTGCGCACCAGCGTCACCAGCCGGTTTCCCGCTAGCAGGATGGAGAACACCAGGTTCTTGGCTTTGGCAGCCTGCAAGCTGGAGGAGACCAAGTCTCGGGCCGAGCTGGCCAAAGGCAGGCACATCACGGCGCTCAGCAGCAGCCCCGGGTCTCGGTCCAGGAGCCGCAGCAGGTTGTCGGTGAGGTGCTCTGAGCCGGCCAGCAGGCGCCGCAGGTCGTAGCTCTGCCGGTTCTGGAAAACGTGGTTCAGCTGCGTGAGGGTTAGCAGGCTAACAATCTGGAAGTAGATGTACTGAAGCTCTCGTGTCAATTCCCGGTCGGAGCAGCTTGTGCGAAAGACGCCCACCAGGATAAGAGGGCTCTTCCGCAGGAATACCACCCTGTAGCCATCTGAAAGAGATGTTTACACAAAAATGGCTATGCTATATTTTTTGTAGGGCAAACAACTCATGGAAGAGTGCATTTGCATTTTGAAAATTTCGTTAAAACACAATATAAAGCCAAAAGTCAGTTTTTTAATTATAATATAATTGTAATAAATATTAATACATAATTATAAATAAATATAAACTGATGTTCCAGATAAAAAATAATAAAAATATATCTCACAAGTTAGTAAATACTGTATAATTTAAATTTGAAAAATGTAAAGATAAAACGGCTGTCTAAAAACTGGAAAAAATGTCAGCATCATTACTCTAGTCTTCAGTGTCACATGATTCTTCAGAAATCATTCTAATATGCTGATTTGATGCTCAATAAATTAAAAACAAATGTATTACTGACACCAATCTATATGTGTAAACCATGTTACATATTTTTCAGGATTCAAACAGAAAGTTCAAATGAACAGATTATATTTCAAATAGTTTTTGAACTCAATATTACATTACACTGTATGCAATGTATAAATCTTTAAATCTCTCTGAACCAAAACTTTTGAAAAGTAATGCACATATATCAATATCAGTTATTTTCCTTTTTGTTTCTTGGATATTTCCTACCTGCATGGATAGAGCGTATGATATTCTTCCTATCTTCTACAATTGACATGAGTAACATCATGACTCCCATGATGCTGGAGAGCGCCTCCTCGGTGCCGTAGCGTGTATAGATGGGTTTCCCAGCCTCACTCAAGACAAACACATGCTTCCTGTGACTCCGCCACGTTTCGCTTGTCACATCCTCCTCTTTGCCTTTTTCCTGCTCTGTATCTCCTCTCTGCCCACCTCCTCCTGTATCTGCTCCTCACCTCCTTCCAGAGCCGCTTCTTGAGCGTTCTCTAAGTTGGAGTCTCCCACCTCTGCAGATTTATCACCAGAGTTAGGCTCACTGTCAGCAGTCAGGTCCTCAAAAGACTGGGCGTGAACAAACATGGCGCCCTCCTGTCCGGCACCTGTGAAGAAGTGACATTGCTTAAAAAAGTAATAGCACACCTCTGTTCAACAAGCTTTATAATCTGAGGTATCATTAATGTAATCAGTGTAGACAACAGATAATAAATCATCAAGAAAAATAAGTATTTTTCTGTGGATTTTAAGTAAAAATTAAGTTAATTTACAAATAATGTTAATAATGTTAATTAAGTTAATTTACAAATATTCTGTGCTTCTCATTTTGAAAAATTGTATTATATAACATTCAAAGGTTTGTGGTGAGTAAGATTTTTTTTTTCAACAATACTTTTTTTCAAGCATGGATGCATTAAATTGAAAAAAAAAACTGACAGTAAAGTGTATAATATAACAAAAGATTTCTATTTCAAATAAATGCCGTTCTCTTGAACTTTAGATACATAAAAGAATAATGAAACATCTTATGGTTCTCACAAAAATATTAAGCAGCACAACTGTTTTAAACATTGATAATAATATGAAATGTTACTTGAACACCAAACCAGCACAACATTTGATTTATGAAAGATCGTGTGACACTGAAGACTGGAGAAATAACGCAGAAAATTCAGCTTTGCATCGCAGGAATAATTTCACATTTTCATTGCGCCCCTTAAGTTCTTTATGTGCTCCTAAATTTCTTAAATTAGAACAAGTGCTTCTTGTGAAGAAAAAAACAGCTCTTGTTGGTTGCTGGTTAAGAGTGAGACTGGACAGTCGATGAGATTGAGGTGCTTCTGTATATGCATCAACTAAATGTATTAAACTACTTTTAACTCATTTAGGATCAAGAATACCCATAAAGCCAAGTAGCCATTGTAATTTAATCCAGGCACACTCTTTTACTTTCCAGTTTCAGGAGACAGCCGAAGTCTTTGAAGCTTTCATAGCATTATGAAACTGTTGTGATAAACTTCAACTTCTGTAGAGAATCATTTACATGACTAAACTAGTTCTGAGAGTCTAGTTATCCATAGACATATGGGTTTTTTTGATCACTCAACAACACAGGAAATACAATGGGATATTATAAGGAAATGCATGACTAAGAGAAAAAGGGTGTGATTTGTTTATAAAGAACCAACATAGGCTTAAGAACCATATAGGTCTCAGGCTTTGTTACAGCGCCATAAAAACTTTAGTGTCAAATAATCTTTTCTAAGATGAATAAAGATTACAATCTTGGAAAAAACAAAATCTATTTAAATCTAATCATTACACAGCTTTATAACTGAGAGTGTGAACTGTGAAACTAACCTGGCTCTGTCCCCTCCACTAGGCCGGGGTTGCGGACTGTCCGACCGAGTCCTGCCGGAGTCGATCTGATGGTGCCAAGTTGCCATTTTTAACCTCCCAGGATGCACCCTTATTGTGGACATCTGCCGCCATCCTGGCATCAGGCATAAGAGATAAGAGAAGACGCAGTGTCCTGTAGTGTCAGTCAGTGCCAGGAGCGATTCACTGCATGATACCTACAGCCCTGAAGGGCCAACAGTACAATTGAAAGAGTTTCCATAAGTGTCTGGAAGTGAAATTACAGATAGGCGCATTAAAAAGGGGAACCAGACATTAGTAAATTCCTCAATTTCAAAAAGTTCATTTCTGACATTGGGTCATAGACTATAGTGACTGACAACAGTGAAAAAATGGCAACATTTACATTTTTGGAGGGGTGAAAGTTATTTGTGTTTGAGAACTCTGAACAACTGTTAGGAAAATCTATGCTTATCTGTCACGTTAATATTAATAATAATAATAATGTGTTATTATAAATTATGAAAGAAATATTACAAAATATTCACATCACAGGAATTCAGACTGTTAATGTCAACAATAATAATTATTACTGCTGTTATTATTGTTATAATAATAATAATACATAATCATATTTTTTTTATTAAAATTTGAAATTAAAGCTCCTCGGTTCAAAGCTGTAAAACCGTGTATGTTAATACCACTCTTGACATATTCATGCACCTGATTTGTGATTTTTCTAATTTGTGCATAAATCCACGAACACCGGCTAACGCGCTAGCCACGGAGCTAAACCTCTCTAGCAGCTAAAAACTGTTGAATTTCACAACAAGACATCTTCTTCTGCGCCAACTTCAATTTAACTTCGTCTAACAGATGTTGCCCACACAGTTTGGACTCCTAATAACACAATTTATCGCAACTGTACCTTAAACGGTCTTTATCCAAATCAGTGTAAGTTGACCTGTTCTTGGGTCAAAAATCAACTCCTGTCACACAGAACAGGCAACTCAAGAGAAGAGATGAACTATGGGAAATGTAGTTGTTAATTCGGGAACATGTAGTTTTGTTTAAGTATTGTTACTTTGCTCAATACAATGTACACGCTTTTTATGTCAAATTTAATATATTAACGGTATAATATATTAACGGATATTAACGGTTTTCTGTCAATTTCTCAGGCAGTTCGGAGTCGTATGTTGATGACGTGACAAAGAGGAGGAGTCATTACGTTTGAACTAAGCGCGCTGCTTCGCTGTTATCGGGAGCTCAAAACTAATCCAAAAACAAACCTTTTAATCATGATTATGGCGTTTAATTGAACACAAATTTGTGTGAATAAGACCCTTCAACCGTCTCAGCGTCATCTGGGTAAGTAAAAAAGCACATGAAGTAATAAACCAGTAGCACAAGGTATTACACAACACATCAGTAAAGAACAAAACGTTCCATCAACATGGAGATTTTTATTTTTTGTGTCTAATATTTTAGATCAACAATGCCCATTCGCGCATACTGCACCATCTGCTCGGATTTTTTTGATAATTCCAAAGATGTGGCTGCAATTCACTGTGGTCACACTTTTCACTATGCCTGGTAAGTGTCTCCTTTTCCATTCTACTGCATGTTTGTTTTTATTGGTGAGATTTGTGTGTGTATATATATATATATATATATATATATATATATATATATATATATATATATATATATATATATATATATATAAACAATTTTTTCATAATATCAACAATTATTATAACATTACGTATTGCTTAACACAAGATCCATATTGACAAGTCATGTAAATTTCCGTAGTGAATTTAAATTATTTTGTCCTAGTTATTCTGACAATATTTAATTGGCTGAAATTGCTCTTTATGCAGTCTATATAAAATTATATATATGTATAGTTGATAAAGCTGATTTTAAAGTTATGAAAATTCATCAGTCAAAAGGTATTGGAAAATTTAAACAGCTTGTATTAATGCATGTAATGTTACATTCAAATAGTTGTAAATGTCAATGTTTGAATAATTAAAAAGTGAAAAATGTTTCTTAATGACATTAAAAGACTTCTTTATAATTATAAAAGTCCATGTTTATTTTCCTGTCAACAGTCTTCTCCAGTGGTTTCAGTTGGCCCAAGCAAAACCTGTCCACAATGTAGGAAACAGGTAAATCTTTGGCTTGATCTGCGAACATGACTAAATCTTTTGAACATTTAAATGAATTTCTGGACTGAAACCCTCACTCTTGCTGTTTAAGGTCAGCACACGACACATTATCAACAAGCTCTTCTTTGACATAGCCCCAGAGGATGATGGGACGCCAGTGGACCCCAAAAGTTTACAGGTAAAAAAAAGCATGTTAAATGTATTCAGTGCTCAGAGTTTAATTTACAACTTATACTGACAAAATTGTCTTGTTTTATTATTCCGATTTCAGAATGAGCTTGATCGCATGAAAGCATTATTGTCTGCAAAAGGTAAGATGGATATCATTTCCACAAGTTATTGATTGGTACAGCCATCATCCATTCATATTTGTATGTTTGCATATGTTGTACATTCCAGAGAAAGAATGGAAGGACAAGCAGAAGTCAGTGGACACTCTAACAGACACAATTGAGAGGCAGAAGAAGGACCTGGAAAGAGTCCGGAAGGAAAGTCGGAGACAAAGAGATGTTGTGTTCTGTCCTCCGGGTTAGTTTGTTTTAGTGAAAACGTGTCTATTAGTCTGGCATGCTTTCTGAACTAATTTAATGCTGGTTATCTTTTTGTTGTGTATGAAATTCTCAGAAACAGATGAATTTCTTGGAGAGTCAGAAAAATGATGGACAGGCAGCCAAGGAGGAAGCCAAGCGACTCAGAGTCAAAATGAAAACCTATGAGAGGTACAAGTCATGTGTCTAGTAGGACAGAACATTTTGTTTTTTAATGCCAAGGTCTGTGAAAAAGTCTAGAGAAAAACTGTAAAAAAAAAAAAAAAGTAAATTAATAAATTAGATTAAAATAAACAACTTAAAAAATGTGACTAAAAATAAAATATGTAGTTATTATTCTTATAAGTTAAATAAATAATACATTTAACATTACTATAGTGAGAAGTAAATGTATATAATAAAGTATCTTAATGGAAATTTATATTTATAATTTATTTTATGTTTCAGTTTATAAATTGGGTATTCATTAAAGATGGATGCCTTTTAAATTTTAGCATTGGGTCATGGCATCTAAAAGTAAAAAAAAAAAAAAAATTGATGTTGTTTTTTCCAACATCAATAATGATGCAAGTTATATGGATTATAAATATTTACTGAGTTTTATACTTTTTTATGTGCTCTCTTGCATATGTTTCTGTCTTTTAGTTTAGATGTGGTCCTACAGGGTCAAAGGTCAGAGGTGGAGGCTATGATCACTGATATGGGAGTTGGTCAGTCTGCAGTTGAACAGCTCTCCATATACTGCATCTCACTTAAAAAGTAAGTTTTACTTCCAGAAAATCCACACATTGCTGTATATTTAGTGCAGTTGTATAGTTTTTTTACCTAGAACTTGCGTAGTTTTACTTCCCAAACCATCAATACTTCCTCAAAACATCAGTTGTGCTTCTTCATATATACTAGGACTTGCTCAGACTTCTTTGATTTATCCGTAGGGAGTACGAAAACCTGAAAGAAAGCAAGAAATCAACAAATGAAATGTGTGAGAAGCTAAAAAGGGAACTGATCTCTTCTAACAGCAAGGTAACTTTCTTTTCTGTGAAACTATACATTAAAAATATGATTTTAAAATGTATAATTGCTTATTGATTGTTTTATACCTTTCTTTACTGCAGTTGCAGAAAGCCACTAAAGAGACCAACCGGATAAAGGAGGACATGAAGGCACTTCAGAATGACCTGTCCAACGCAGACAAAGAGATCACTGTTAGAAAATCACACTTTTGTTATATAAAAATATATACAAACACCCTTATAGCTTATATTGATTGTTATTCCAGTTTGGAGTGTTTTAAAGTTACATAATTTGTATGCAAATGAAATTCAAGGGAAAGATGAACTGAGAAATCTCACTGTTCTGAAAAAAAATGCATTTATAACGAGTATCGAAATCCTTTGACCAGAGGTTTGTGCTCTTGTGTCTGATTTGAATGGAAGTTACTCCTAACTGACCCTTACAGCTGTTTCTAAACTCCTGATTTGAAATCTGATGTTTTGCAGAGCCTGAAGAAGAAAGTGGAAATTCTTCAGCGGACGTTAAGCACTCCAACTCGCACTAATGAGGCCATCAGCAGACTGGTGTTTGAAAGGTCATTAATGACTATATTTGAGCTAAATCCTCCCTTTGGTTGATCATGTACTTTTAAATTGATTTGATCGATCTGTTCTGAAAGAGATGTTTATTCCTGCATTTCTAGCCCTGCTCCTCTGGAGCTGAAGCCTCCTGGTCATGGTCCGATGACAGACTCTCAGGAAATTGACCTGAATTTGACCTTTGATATCAACACACCTGAACAGGTGGAGAAGAAACCCGTTCAGGTCCCGTCTAAAAAGATTCGTCTGGACCCTTCGGCGTGAGTTTTCAGTCTGCGCTGTTCTGTTTAGTTACTGTTCATCTGAATTTTACTGATATCCGTTTGTTTTCATTTTTCCACAGACCCTTATCCAACAACATGGAAAATGCACATGGACGTAGCGTATGTGTTCAGGCGGGCTGTCTTGGTGTTGAAGAATATGACACTGGATTAGATGGAGGGTGTAATATTTGCATGTCTGTGTTTTTGCTCCTAGAATGGTCGTGTTAAAGAAGATGATGTCATGGGGCCCATGTTTAGGAACTCGCTGCTCTTCAGAAAGAACGCGTTTGGGAGCATGCTGGACCCAAGCAAATTTGGCACTGTGAGAAACATGTGTTTTTGTAACTTATTCTCCAAAACCCTTCATGTAGTTTTTATGCTCACCATGAATGCATTTATTTCATACGGTAAAAACGGCAATATTGTGAAATATTATACAAATTGAATTTTCTTTTGTTGTTGAATTTATTAAAAAATGGGTCTCACTTTATATTAAGTGGCTTTAAGTACTATGTACTTACATTGAAAAATAAGTACAATGTATTATTGTGGTCCTGTTGTATTGTAAAACACTTTTGCTGCTATTGAGGTATGATACGAGTTAGGGACAGGAGTGGTGGTATGGGTAGGTTTAAGGGTAGGTTAAGGTGTGAGGGATGGGGCAACTATGTAATTACATAAATTAACTACAGCTGCAATTACATGCTGGTAAATATAAGTACAATGTAAAAACATGCATGTACACAATAAGTCCATTGTATCAAATTATTAATTTCAATGTAAGTACATAGTACTCAAAGCCACTTAATATAAAGTGGGACCAAAAAATGTATTCATGTGATGCAAAGCTGAATTTTCAGCATCGTTACTCCAGTCTTCAGTTTCACATGAGCCTTCAGAAATCATTCTAATATGATGACTTGCTGCTCAAGTAACATTTCTTATTATCAATATTGAAATCAGTTGTGCTGCTTAAAATTTGGTTTGGGTTTTTTAATTTTATTTTTTATCTGACTGACTCTAACCTCTACATGTTAATGTATATTTGGGTCTGTTTTTTGTTTGTTTTTTGTGCAGTTTGCCTTCATATATCTTGCTTTTTACTCCAGGTAAGATCTGGCTATGATGGACTTGGAGGAAGAGCCAAATTTATCCAACCTGTATCCTTATCCCATTAAAATAGTTATATTGCTACTATTATGCATGGAAATAATGATTTGAGTTATTGCTTTTGTTCATAAGATTTCCTTAATTATAGTATGTGCACCAGTCTCCTCTATCTGAGATTCGGCCCCTCGCCATGAAGGCCAAGAGGAAGAAGGTTTCCAGGCCTGTTACAAGCAAGCCCACCTCCACCCTGACCACTCTGGATGGTTTCTTGGAATAAAACATCTAACATTTGATGCATGCCAACAAAATGCAAAATGGGAAGCAACTATTTACAGCAAATCCAATAAGAGAAGTGGTTCTATTGGCTAAGAATGGTTTTACCGTGCATCTGACCAGTTTCAGGGGGGTTTCCATCTGCAGTGATCTGGTTATAAACAGAACACTTGATGCCACTTGCTTTTGGAAATGTTTAGTAGAGACTGAAAATGAAGAAGTCCAGTGCTAAAACTGAGTTTGTGGAAACCTCAACAGCCACTCTGAGCTCGTCTGTATGTTTATCTGTGTTTGTTTTTAATCTCTTCCTTGTACAGATTGAATCGTCCCACTGGGTAGTGGGAACCTCATATTATGCTGGAATGAACTTGTCATAAGATAGTAAAGTTTTATTTATTACTTTGACTTTGTTCACCATCAAAATGTAACAGGGCTGCATTTTTGTCGTTCAGTGTCTTTGGATCTTAATTTGCGTCCTTTTGTTTGTTCCCCTTTGATCTATAGAAATTTCTGTCTTTATGTTCTTTGAGATGTTCCTCTTGTCTCTGTATAGATGAGTATAATTTGAAACAATAAACTATAGTTTTTTTTTAAATAATATTTACATTTCCATTGTAATCCCTATCAGGACTCTTGAAATTCTTATAAAGGGCCTTGTACATCCAAACACCAAAATATTGAATAAGCCAGACAAAAACGTAACAATGCACTAGTAGAGTGTAGCCAGCAGGGGGCGCTAAAGGGCTGTGTATTTGAGGGCTTTACGAGCACATCATGATTTCCACTGTTTTCAACATGAATAAGAAATGTTTCTTAAACACAAAATTAGCATATTAGAAAGCTAAAAATGTAGCTTTGGATAAACTAAATATTTAAAATATATATTAAAATAGAAAACACTTGTGAGATATAAACTTGAAATTGCAAGAAAAAAGTCAGAATTGGGAGATATAATCTCAAAATTACCTTGTTTAGGACTTTGTTCCGTGACTTCTACGGCAGAACCGTCATTTTCGGCGAACAGGCTCCGCCCACAAAACACGCCATGCAAACATCCAAATCGCTAGCCTCATAGCATAGCAACAAGTCATTTTGTTTTTTCTTGTTTTCCAAAGATATTGAAATATGACTTAGGCAAGTATGCTATGAGGCTAACGAAATGATCTATTGAGAGAGAGAAAAAAAGATTGCATATTTAAAATGATTTTTAGCTGTCAATACGAACAACTATATCCAATGTGTCTAGTTGGCACATCTTTCCATGAAAGAACTATTTCATTTCAATCCAATTTCAAAAAGACTTGAATGCCTAAAGCAGCTTATCACTGAAGTGCACACACCACAAAACCCATCAAACCTTTTTAAAACCAGAACTTATAGATCACCATAAAGGTCCTGTGGAGAATAATTTTGATCTTATCACCAGTTCTGGCACTTCAACATCATTACACACCTATAAGCCTCTTGTGCATCAGGTCCTCTCAGTTCCAATTTTGTCCCATATTTTTCCTTTATGAGGTGTGTGGACGACCTGCTGAATGCGGTTCATGCTCTGGAAGGCTTCCATCAGGCTGAGGAGCGAGGGATTTATTCTGCGAACACAAAGGGAATCTGTTTTTGATGGGATGATTACTGATTTTGAAAGCCTCTCATGGAGCAGGTAATTGTGTCGTAGAGGTTATTATCTCTCCAAAGCCTCCCGGTCCTTCCCGAGTACCCATAATTCTCTCTGAGGTACTTTCTGGAGCACTGAGTGATGTTTTCATGCAATTTTCACCTATGTCTTAGTGTCTATGTCTTTGTTCTTATTGGGAAGATTGTTTTTCCTGTTGAAAGGTATGAGCAATCATATGCTTCTCCCACTCAATTAGCTGTGCGGTCTACTAATAGGCTTTTGGAATGACATGGCCAGGGTCGTTTCTAAGTACAGGCCACCTGAAGAGCCCAACGCCACAGTTAACCAGTTAACATATTGACACTGCATTTTAGCGAACACCTTTTTTTGTTATAGGAGTAGTTCACTTTTTAAAAAAAACTTTTGCTGATAATTTACTCACCCCATGTCATCTAAGATGTCCACGTCTTTCTTTCTACAGTTGAAAAGAAATTAAGCTTTTTGATGAAAACATTCCAGGATTTTCTCCATATTATGGACTTCATTGGGAACCAAACGGTTCAAGGTCCAAATGAGAGTTTCAGTGCTGCTTCAAAGGGCTTTAAACGACACCAGACGATAAATAAGGGTCTTATCTAGGACCCTTCGAGTCATGACTCGAAAAAATATCGTTCATTTTGATGAACAAGTTTGAACAGGAGAGTCACGACGCTCATCACACAACAGAGCAAGGCGAGCATTTGTGCTTATAAAACTTAAATTTTTTTATTTATTTTTTAAATGACCAATCGTTTCGCTGAGATAAGACCCTTATTCATCGTCTGGTGTCGTTTAAAGCCCTTTGAAGCTGCACTGAAACTCTCATTTGGACCTTGAACCATTTGGTTCCCATTGAAGTCCATTATATGGAGAAAAATCGATGGAATGTTTTCATCAAAGCATTTCATTTCATCTTAATTTCTTTTTGACTGAAGAAAGAAAGACATGGACATCTTGGATGACATGGGGGTGAGTAAATTATCAGCAACTACTCCTTGAAGTCCATTTAAGTGGCTGAATATGAGCTAAAGAGAGATAGAATTTTCAAATGTTATCAGAAAGACAGAAAAGACATTGAGTGTATATTGAAATTAAATCATTTTTAAATTAATAGTGGCATCAGCGAAATTAACGAGTGATGATTTCTACAACTAAAGCTTCAATGTCGTATTGGAGAAGAAGAAAAACACATTCCCGAAAACATGAAAAACCATTCTGTTCCTCTCTGGAAATCTAAAGGTCAACATGATAGATCTCGGTAGGAAATATATCTTGTCTAAAGCACCAAAATACTTCTGAACACGGTTTTGGACTTGATAGGTTATACGTTGTAGATGTGAAAGGTTTTGTCTCCCTCCGAAACTTCCCTTCTCACATTTCTCCGAACGTTTCTTAGAAGGTGTTCCCGTCAGATCAGCGCACTCGCTTTATAAGAACCATCTGTGCCGACTCGTGGTCCGTAATTGTTTTCGTAAGGTTAATGAAGCTATGGAAGATAAGATACGAGGTCTTTTTATGGACCATGAGGCTCATGGGAAAGCAGAACTTGACAGGAAGCTGTGCATGAAAGTCCCACAGAACATGCTAAGCCGAACTGACCTCTCGCTCTCCTCCTAGTGCCTTGAACTTCCTACAAGACTTAGAAAAAGGATTGAGAAGAAATTAGTGTGGCTTTTCTCATGTTCCCCAAACAGAAAATATTTACAGCCACATTTAGCGATGAGTTAAGTTGCTCTGGCCATGGCCACTTCCTGTTCAGGGCAGCAGCTGGGCGGCAGTATAAACATCTGTGGCTGATTTGGTGGTTCTGCTCCTCTGGGCTGTTTTAAAGCAGATCCTGGAGTGTTTACACAGAGCCTGTGGGGGAACGGCATGTGAAATAAAGCGAGTGGGCAGAGCTAAAGCAGGAGAGGGGCTCCGCTGGGCCTCCATTTCCTCTATTTTATGTCTATACAGATCTGGAAACTAATCATAGATCATGTA
Organism: Hybognathus amarus; assembly: GCA_030378365.1. Classification (NCBI taxonomy): domain Eukaryota; kingdom Metazoa; phylum Chordata; class Actinopteri; order Cypriniformes; family Leuciscidae; genus Hybognathus; species Hybognathus amarus. The sequence continues at coordinate 44,512 of JAQIUQ010006211.1, forward strand.
GGTTTGTGTTGAGATCTTCGCACAAATGCTTTATCACCCCAAACTCTAGCGGGGGGGACGCTTGACAAGCGGTATAAGCAAGTGAGAGATGCTCATAATTTCCCATCTTAAATAACAGGTTTCAATTTTTGCTGCTAAAACTGCATCAACAGTAAACATGTGTGGGTATACATGTGCACTTTTAAGTTAGCGGGCCGGATTTACGAAAATCTTCGTCTTTATTCTTTATTATAAAAATCTTTATTCTAAACGATTTATCCATGCACGTCATTATTATTATTTTTCTTATTCATTGTGCTCTCGTAATCTTTAATCAAAATATCTTCCCCCTCCCTCTTGTAGCATAGTACATCTCTTCTCTGATAGGAAAGAAAAGACTATTGCAATTAAGGTTTTTGATGAAAACATTCCAGGATTTTCTCCATATAATGGACTTCAATGGGAACCAAACAGTTCAAGGTCCAAATGAGAGTTTCAGTGCAGCTTCAAAGGGCTTAAACGACACCAGACAAAGAATAAGGGTCTTATCTAGCGAAACGATTGGCCATTTAAAAATTAAATAACAAAGTTTAAGTTTTATAAGCTCAAATGGTCGCCTTGCACTGTTCTGTGATGCTGCGAAGTGACTCTCCTGTTCAAACTCGTTCATCAAAATGAACAAATCTTTTATCGAGTCATGACTCGAAGGGTCCTGAGATAAGACCCTTATTCATCGTCTGATGTCGTTTAAAGCCCTTTGAAGCTGCACTGAGACTCTCATTTTGGACCTTGAACCGTTTGGTTCCCAATGAAGTCCATTATATGGAGAAAATCCTGTAATGTTTTCATCAAAAACCTTAATTTCTTTTCGACGGAAGAAAGAAAGACGTGGATATCTTGGATGACATGGGGGTGAGTAAATTATCAGCAAAAGTTTTTTTTAAAGTGAACTCCTTTAAGGAGGAAGTACAAAAATTCTTAAGAATTTCTCAAATATTGCCTTAAGAACATTTGATTTTTCTTAAGAAGAAAATGATCTTTGATATTATCTGATTGTAAGGCGGTTCTCGCTCGATCGACTCAATGGAAAACACCTCACAGCCAACTTTTTGAGCTGCCGATTACGTAATAATTCTAAGAAGTATGCACACTATTTACTACTTTCGGTTGCAATTGACTTGGTGGGAGTTTAGCCCTTGGCATCACATTAAATGCTTTGTGTTATTTTGAGCTGAATACGAAAATTGTTGTATTTATAAAAACGGGGTCTCTATGAGTCGTTTTTGAATATGAGCCGAGTACTGAATTTTGAATTCAAAGTCATCACCAATCATAATCACAGTTTATCTGGTATATTAAACATCATCACGGCGAGCAGGGAAACTTGTCGTGCTTTTGCAAACTATTCAAATTCAAACAATTGCAGATTTTAAATAAAGATTGTCAGTTTTTGGAAGCTTAATAATGGTGACACTGAAGTCGTTCAAACATTGTATAGTTCTATAGTTTATAGCCTTGTATAGTTTATAGCCTAAAGCTTCTTACTTCTGGCAATTCTATTTAGGCCTCAAAATTCATTAAAGTTGTGTTAATTTTTGAAGATTATCATGATCATGAAACTTTTCTTTGTCACAGATTATATTTTAGGCAATAATCCAAAAGCCAGTTGAAAAAAACAAACAAAAGGGAGGATGTCTTGGTACGCAATACGTAATATAGGGTCAATAATAAATAAGCAGATCATTAATTCTGCTACAAATATCTTTTTACAAATATAATGTTTAGGCACATTTTCAGTCCCACATACCACAGAACTCAGCCTTAACCGAAAACTGAATAATAAAGGCTGACAATGCACTTTAGGGGGCAGTATATGATGATTATGACGGCATCTTAAAACAAACTGCTTCATTATGAAAAATAAAAGCAGATTGATGTAAACACTCATATCTGAAACATTACACTATCCTCTAGAGTGAATTATTCAATTATTAAACTATATCAAGAGTGTTTTTCTTTGTTTAGAAAGTCTCTACATCAATATTCCAGAGCATCTGTTTAAAAAATAATAAACTGGACTTTCTAGTGAGATAAAACCTCTGGGGAGACGGGAAGAAAGGAACAAAACAGAAAAAAGACTGAAAATCTGACTGCTGCTATTCATGGATGGTTCAGACATCACTCAGAAACTCACATCCTGTGTCAAAGTTGAATTTTAGCATGGGAAGAAAGAATCAACTTATTAAAAAAGGACGAGCCATAAACAGGAAAGACTCCCATTGAGCCACTGTGTTTTCTCAAATGAAGACCCTCTCTGACATCAACATCAACTCATGCACAGAGCGGGACACATTCATTAATAGACAAGTGTTGGGTTTGGTGTGGACACAGAGGGACGATCTACCCTTCTTTATATTTTCTGTATTTATACTTTATTTTCATTACTGATAATTAGGAGGGATCAAAAACGTTATTAATCCCAGATGGACAATTTAGTTTTGAGGCTGCAAAATAAATCATATTGGAAATCATAAGGACACAAAAATAAGAATAAGATAAAAAATATCCTAAGATATATGTCATGTTACGTGAAATTAAATCTGTGTTATGTGACAATAAATACCAGCAATGTAAATAAACTGTATAGTCTGTACAACTAAATATAATATATTATGGTATACACTAAATAAATCTTATTCTTATGTACAATAATGAATTATAATATATTGCATCATGACTAAGATTGCAATATCTCACAATAATAATATATGCAAATCTGAAGATATGGTAAAATTAAAGATTTGAAAGTTGAAAGCGTTCAAAGTATCATAGAGACTTTAAAGCCATGAATGCTTGTATTTTCACATAAAGTGTGTGCCATCTTTATTGTGTTGTTGTCTTTGGATGGCTCTACTGTAAATGTCACACTCAGAGAGTTGTCTTACGCTCTGATCCAGGAACAGCCTGTGTGATCCTAAAGGATCAGCTAAGCTGGTTTCAGATCAGTGTATTAACTATTAAATGTCAGGAGTCATGGGCGGACTGTGACTCATCCACTGCTGAGGACACCGTTTGGTCTGGATAATGGATGACAGTTTCTTTAATTCTTTGACCTTTACCTGAGACAGTTCTATGTTTATTTAACTGATCTCTAACTGATCTGTGAAAAGGTCAAACAAAGAATACAGTAAAAAGATCATAAAATAACTAGATTCCAAAAGGAACAAATATAATATAAATATTTAATCACAAAGGACTTATTAAAAGGAGTAGTTCACTTTTAGAAAAACCTTTGCTGATAATTTACTCACCCCATGTCATCCAAGATTTCCATGTCTATCTTTCTTCAGTCAAAAGGAAATTAAGGTTTTTGATGAAAACATTCCAGGATTTTTCTCCATATAATGGACTTCAATGGGAACCAAACAGGTCCAAAAGACACTTTCAGTGCAAACTGTTCAAATGGGGTTTAAACGATTCCAGACGATGAATAAGGGTCTTATGAAGAGAACGATCGCTCATTTAAAAGATAAATAAGAAATTTTAAGTTTTATAAGCTCAAATGCTCACCTTGCTCTGTTCTGTGATGTGCGTTCGTGACTCTCCTGTTCGAACTCGTTCATCAAAATGAACTAATCTATTTTCGAGTCTTTTGGTTCATTCAACGAATGAAAATGAACGAATTGACTCGGAAAAAGATTAATTCATTTTAGTTCACAGAACTGAGCAAGGTGAGCATTTGAGCTTATAAAACTTAAAATTTGTTATTATTTTTTTAAATGAGTGATCTTTTCACTTGATAAGACCCTTATTCATCGATCTGGAATCGATTTAAAGCCCTTTCAACAGTTTGCACTGAAACTGTCTTTTGGACCTTGAACCAGTTTGGTTACCACTAAAGTGCAATACATGGAGAAAAATCCACGAATGTTTTCATCAAAAACCTTAATTTCCTTTTGACTGAAGAAATTTAGACATGGACATCTTGGATGATATGGAGTAAGTAAATGATCAGCAAGAGCTTTTTTAAAAGTGAACTACTCCTTTAACGATCAGATTATAATTTTATTAAGCTTTATAAAGGCCTGATGTGATTTTCAATAGCTGTTTTGATGCTTAAAAATTCATTTTAGTAATCAGAGTAGTGTTCAGAAGTTAGAGTTCATTACATTTCTTTGATGAAATTGCAAGCCGATACACACTGAATTAGGCTAAATAAATATAAACAGGTTAATATATCAGTGAGGCGGTTTATGATAAAACAGGTTGACCCTCCCTACCAACACAACGCAACACGCCGGCGGTTACTGGTCTCCAGCTCATCAAACTGGCCTTTTGGGATGTTGTGCCACTCCACCTCTCACCTGACCTGATCCATGTCTGAGCCTGTCCGCTCCGTGACAGACACTTTCTGTAAAGTGAAACACAAAGGCAAAGGTTTGCAGGAAATCATGTGACTCATACATGTGCACATACAAAATATGATTAAAACCAGTCTGGCTATCCATGTTTGTGTCATTGTGGAGCGTCACTCCTCTGAGTCTGGCTAATGTGGGGGTGTTGGGCTATTAGACAGGAAATGAGGTAATGAGGTTCCTAAGATATTGACAAAGGGTATGTACGGAATTGCATACAACCATGTAGCTCTTACATTTTTCTGAAGTAGCTATGAATTAAGGTTTGGGTTTTAATTATTATAATTTTATGTTAAGTATCTTATGTTTAAAATGGCTGCATTTATTTGATACAACAGTAATACTGTGACATATTAACTGTTTTCTATTTTAATTTATTAATCTATTTAGTAATTTATTCATATGATCAAAGTTGAATTCTCAGCATCATACTCCAGTCTTCAGTGTCACATGATCCTTCACAAATCATACCAATATGCTGATTTGCCACTCAAGAAACATTTCTTATTTTTATCAATGTGGAAAACAGTTGTGCTGCTTAATTCTTTTGTGAAAAACATGATAAATAATTTTAAGTCTTCACTGTCACTTCTGCTCAATTTATTGCATCCTTTCTGAATAAAAGTATTCAATTTATTCACTGTAAAAAAAACATAATATTGTTTTTTGGGCCACATTAATTATCTAAGTTGATCTGACAGTTGTGGTAACAAATCATGAAAATAATTTTTACAGTGTTTTTGCCATTGTATAACGTGTATGGTCTACATGCTTACATAATAGTATCTATATATATAGATATATATATATTATTAATATTTTAAAATAGTATTTATATATATATATGTATATATATATATATATATATATACATATACATATACATATATATATATATATTTAAATCCATATTCAATGTATAATGCACGTGCAGTATTGAGTATGCATTATCACAAGATTCACCTGACGTTTTGTGACCTGACGATGATTGTGTAATCATCTCCTGAGCTGATGAACAGGAAAAGGTTAATGGCCAGTTTCTCTTTCTTTTCCAATAACTCACATATTTTGCCTTCTCTGAAAAAGAAAGAAAAAAAGATCCATTACTTCAAATCCATTACTGTGCATAACTGTTGGAGCTGTCAAAGATGTGTTTTTTCTCATTAAGTACTTGGAAAATGAATATAACAGAATAAAGCATACGAGGTGAGAGGAGGGGGCGTCGTCATAAATATCACACACACATTTCTGAAGAACCCCTTGAATACGGTCTTCACCCTGCGGTTAGATGACACCACAGCCTCTCCATTCGAGAAGCATCACACACACACACACTCCCTCCAGCAGGAGATTGGTTTGAGTGGCGGTCCTATTGTTCCGAGCTCTGCTGTTTTTCCCCACACTGAAGCTGAACGGAGCGAGAGATGACGGGGTGCATGATTTCAGAGCGGAGGTGTTGGTTTGGATCACGCATCACTGACCTCAGTACCTGTGTGCAGGTAGCCAGCCAATGAACAGAACCCAGAGGTGTTGGGTTTCCCAAAACAAACGACAAAAGCCGGCAAATATCCCTCTGGGTCTAGAAGTCACTTCACCAAATCCTTTATACACACTCAAACACACATGCAAAGAGAGTGACCTCATGGCGAGAATATTTCAGTCACGATTAAATCAGTCTGTAGCTGCTCTATGAAAATGATACAGCTCTCGTTTGCTTACAGGTTGCTTTTCAGCAAGATATTTTAAGTGACATCATAGGCCTAGTTCAAGGCTTTCAATGCAGAAAAAATGATATGGAAAAGGACTGAAATTTGGGTTTTGTTTAGTCACTTAAGAGAGCTAAGCTCACACTGAAATGTACCCAAATGTAATCATTATATCATTACAAATTAGCATAACTTTTATATTTCTAATTTTAATTCTAGAGTTTTTTTTTTAAATGCAAGCAAAAAACAAAAAACTTTTCACTTTTATTTTAGTTTAAATTGCTATGTACTTTTTTTAAGGCTTTTATAAATATTTCTATTTCGCATTATTATTTTTTTCCATTTTAGTCATTTTAATACTCAAACAAGAAAAGTGTTTGGTTCACGGAAGAAGGAAAAACCATCAGGCTAATTTATTTTAATGCACTATTCCTTTAAATTACTGGTGAAATCTGTTTGTGTTGCTAGTTTTATGCTTGCGTGTGCCCCTGTAATAGCAACATCTGTAGCCAAAGGCAATTGAATTAATAAAGGTAAACACTTGTTTGAGCAGCCATCCACACCACACACATGCAGGCACACACAAACACAAACACCTTTTGCCCGCTCAGGCCAGAAAAGACACGCAGGTGAGGAAAGAAAATGTGAGTATCAGTGTGTGTGTTGTTGTGCAAATCTGCCTTGCAGCCATAAATTGTCTTCAGTGAGTTTTGGCACTGCACTCAGATTTTCATCTAGCATGAACCAGAATGTGTTTGTGTGTGTGTGTGTCACAGGGAGCATAAAAGCTGACTGAACTCGCTGTGGTGCGTCAGTTTCAGTGGAACTGTCTGAACATGTTGAAGAGAATCCACCCACCCATGTCTTCCTCCTTTCTATCTTCAGTATCGCGAGCCACATGCTATAATTATGTCACAGGCTTCATCCTAAGAGGGGTGATCTGTGAACTTCAGAGAACCCTTCACCACTTTGCCCCTTTTAGCTGGGCATGTCACCTCAAAATGACCCAGGGAAATTGGCCATATAATTATGCAGTCTGAATCAATCATATAATGTCCATATTAACTCAATTCTTACATTTTTAAAATAAAATGAATGGAGCTCTGCAACACTCCCTGCCACAGTGGAAAATTGCTTCCATTGAATGTGACAAATAAGCCCTCTACCAAATAATTCAATCACTACTAGAGAGAGTGAAATTAGCTGGAACCTGCAGCAAAAGTAGTTAAATAATGCTTAAAGGAGTAGTTCACTTTAAAAAAAAACTTTTGCTGATAATTTACTCACCCCCATGTCATCCAAGATGTCCATGTCTTTCTTTCTTCAGTCAAAAAGAAATTTAGGTTTTTGATGAAACATTCCAAGATTTTTCTCCATATAATGGACTTCAATGGTCCAAAAGACAGTTTCAGTGCAAAATGTTCAAAGGGCTTTAAACAATTCCAGACGATGAATAAGGGTCTTATCAAGCGAAATGATCGCAATAAAAAAACAAACAAAGTTTAAGTTTTATAAGCTCAAATGCTCACCTTGCTCTGTTCTGCGCGTTCGTGACTCTCCTGTTCAAACAAATCTTTTTCTGAGTCAATTTGTTCATTTCGTTCATTGAATGAATCAAATGACTCAAATAACGAACGAGTTTGAACAGAAAGTGCACACAGAACAGAGCAAGGCGATTATTTGAGCTTATAAAACTTAAACTTTGTTATCTTGAACGATTGTTTCGCTTGATAAGAGCCCTTATTCATTCAGTCTGGAATTGTTTAAAGCCCTTTGAACAGTTTGCACTGAAACTGTCTTGTGGACCTTGAACCGTTTGGTTCCCATTGAAGTCCATTATATGGAGAAAATCCTGGAATATTTTCATCAAAAACCTTAATTTCTTTCGACTGAAGAAGAAAGACATGGACATCTTGGATGACATGTGGGTGAGTAAATTATCAGCAAAAGTTTTTTTAAAAGTCAGAAATGTCAATAAGAGCTCAAACATTTCTCCTCAAATTCTCCTAAAATCAATTAATGCTATATTATACACAACCATTGTCTCATATCTACAGTATATTTCTATTTTCAGTCATTTTAAGAGAAACATCTGATTCAATATTTAGATGAAAAGTCTTGTGCTGTGAATGGGCAACATTTGAGCAACAGCATTCCCATCTGCGCTCCCTTCTTCTCAGTGTAACTAACACCTTCATAACAAACATAAATCCAAATTCAACTCCCTGCTGCCGCCACACTAAACACTCGCTGTTTTCTCTTTCCACATAGAGGTGAAAAACGAGTTTGAGGTATCAACAGATATTCTGGCACGCTCAAAAAGGCCCCGTTAAAATAATTAGTGTGATTAATCAGAGAGTAAACACACGCAGGCGGCTCATTATCTCTCTCAGAGAGGGATTGTGACGACATCCGCAGAGCTCAGCTGGAAGGGGAATGAATTCAGCGGCTTCCTCGGCCTCGCAGAGATGAATGGACGCTCATTTGTATTTGGTCATTATCTACATGTCCGAGCGAGGGAAAGCAAAGAAAGACAGAGGATCTTGGGTAGACTTCAGTCCTTGGGTTACAGACGGATTGTGCTTGGCTCAGATAAATCTTCAAGCCCTTAATGAAGAGTGATTTTAGTTGGAAAGAGATTATAGTCTGAGCGAATGTATGGCGAAGCGTGTGAGCGTAGCTTTGGAGAGATGTGAGACAGTCTGTCAGCTCTGTCGGCTGGGGTCTTGGCTAGTGGTCCTCATGGGAGGGAGCTACGAGTGTGAGTTTGAGTGTTTAAGGTCCAGACCTTGTTTCCTGCATGTTTTAAAGTGGCTCTCTGTTTCCGGCGTCTGATTGGTACCAGACCTCAAGGTCAGACAGTTCTGGAGAAAACCCAGCATTACTATAGTCCAACCTAACATTCATCCAAAGACCAAACCCAACAGTTTACCGCAGTGGATCTTTTCACAAACAGCCAAGCCAGGTGGAGGGAAGTCATAATCTATGTGTGTGTGAGTGTGTGTGAGTGTGTGCTTGACCTAACTCCCTCACACACTCCTCTGGCAGACATGTGAAGGCCGGGCAGTCCTCCAGTAAGAGCGTGCATAAACAGACTCAAGGTGAGGACACACACAAAAACACACACGGACACACACAATACGTTTTTACATTTGTTATACTCATACTTGAAAGCCCCTTGTGAGAAGTATGCAGTATAAAATGAGAAATATCACATAGACTTACAGTGAAGGATCCACAAAGGCTCTTTTTGCTTGGGCTAGTGCACATCCACCCTGAACCTCAATCTCACAACTTATTAATGGCATAGCAACCACCCAAAACACCCTAGTAACCACATAGCAACCCTCCCCAGAATGCCCTAGCAACTGCATAACAACATGCTAAAACCACTCTGAAAAACATCATACCACCAAATGACCTAGCAACTCCAATAATCATGTGTTAGAACCACTCAGAACACCTAATGTACTAGCAGCACCCAAAAAACTGTAGCAACCAACCCTCAGCAACCACATAGCAACACCCTGGTGACCACACAGAATGCCCTAGCAATGTACCAGAACCATTTTCTGTGAAAGGAGCCAATCTGTGGAACTGGCTTCCAACAAATATAAAGACTTCAACTAAACTGTCCACCATCAAAAAACTAACAAAAGCCTGGTTCATACAGCAACAGCAATGCAATCATGTCATATGAAATTGTATATTGTTGTGTATGTGAGGTGTGCATCTGTGTGAGTTTGAGTGATTGTGTTTATTTACTCATTTTTATTTGTGCTAACTGGTTTCTTGACATTTTATTGTATTCACTGTAATTTTGTATTATTTTTTTTATTGATAAAAGCCCTTCTAGGGACAGGTGTTACGAATTAGCCTTGGCTATAAAGACTGTGATACAGGCATCGGATTGTTCTTTATGTAATAATCTATGTTTTTTGTATCTGTCCCTATTCAAATAAACAATAAATAAATAAAATAAATAAATAAATTTAGAACACCTTAAATGGTTAGTTTGCCCAAAAAGGAAAATTATCCTTTAATTGACTCACCCTCAAGGGACCATTGCAACACTTTGGTGACAGAATGCCCTAGTAACCTGGAAGCATGTTGTGCACAGCAAACACAAGTAAAAAAAATATGCAAAAGTATATTTTTATTAATATTATAATATTTAAATAATATTTAAATTTAGTTGTTGTATAATCTTATCTGGTGTTTCTTTACTAAATCAGACTGTCCATTTAAGTTTTATAAGCTTAAATGGACAGCCTGATTTTGTATTGTTATATATATATATATATATATATATATATATATATATATATATATATATATATATATATATATATATATATATATTAACAACTCATCAATTAAATATTATCATTGCATTTTCTGCATTATTGGATGTTTCTTAATAAACACTGACCAAAAAAAAAAAAACTATAAAGTTTTAGGGCTGGACAATACTCATGATACATATATAGGCTATATATAACACTGATATAAGTGATCACCCGGATTTAGACCTATATTGTATTTATATAAAGCATTCACAGGCAAATTTGCTTTATGTTTACCTTCTATATTGCTTTTATTTCCCCGGCGTCGAAATCATGCAAACATAAATGTCAGGCAACACGATTCCTGGCTGCATGTCAATATCCATGGATCACTGGATCAGTAAGTTGTAAGGAACACTATATCTGAGTCCAACATTTAGTTTAAATTGATAAAATTGTACGTTTTAGTCGCATTTTTGCAGTTTCCCCTATTAAATCCAGTCACGCAGCAGATCTTTTGCCACTCAGTCAGGCTGAGGGGGGTTGTTCCGCGGGAAAAGCGAAATGCATTCCCTCTATTGTAACGTTAAGTCAACGGCGTTCATAAACGCTAAAAATGGAAATACGAATTGGTGTGTCATACATACGCCATTTCATGAGATCAGTCTGGATTAATAAAGAATACAAAAGAGTACAGAATTATTTTAACTAGAACACAATAAATGTCTTTACTGTTACTTTGTGTGACCATTATTGCTAATTAAAGTATTAATTTTATTTTTTTTTAAATCCTCAAACTTTTTGAACAGTAGTGTACATGTTTGACTTTCTCCCTACCAAGGACACACACACACACATGCACCAACCTAACTAAAGCACTCTCCACACTCGACACATTTAACTACACATGTCTCTGTTCACCCTACACTGAATGCAACCACACGCTGACATAATAGATTTTGTCAGAGGAGCGAGTCCCAGGCTCACAGCCATGCTTGAGGGCCAGAGATTCCTCCAGAAGTTGTAACTGGGCCTCTCACGAAAAACACCCCATTTCCCTTAAATTCCAGAGCTGTTTTGTAAGCTAAAGATCAAAAATCACGGTTCATGGTCTATCGCAAGTGAGTGTGTTTATTATTAAAAATATCATGCTAATGTATATAGATGGATTTGACATGGTTAAAGGAATAGTTCACCCCCAAAATAAAACTTATTCCGTCATCATTTATTATTGCATTTAGTCTTTACTCACACTAAGCTATTGGTATATAGTGCAAAACTTGTATAGTGGGTTTTGGTCACCATTCACCTTCAATTGATGGAAAAGCATAGCATCAACATCTTAAACATTTAAACTCTTTTTATGTTCAACAGGAGAAAATCATAAACTTTGGAATGACTTGAGAGTGAGTAACTAATGACAGAAGTTAAATGTTCAGATGAACTTTCCCTTTTAGGACTGCATTTTAATTAAACACAGTTCTCTCTCACGGATACTGCAACCAGTTAAAGGTGAAAGTGTGGTTGAAGGTCTGATAAAAATGCTTTGATGAGTGTCAGATCTACAATCAGACACAGGCGGTTATCGGTTAAACTCGTCAAACACTCAAAGCTCCTTGTCCAAGTGATTATTGAGCAGGGAGTAACTGAAGTGGCCTTGTTTCAGGGCTGCCGTCACCTCTGGCCCCCTCGGGCAATCGTAACCCCTCTCTGTGACCCCTGAACCAGTGGCAGTCGCTTTGACCGACACTCATCTGGGATGAATTATAGCATCTTCAAGTGACACTCTAGACACCAGAAGGAAAACTGAGTCTAATATCTAAAACAGATTTACAGTGTATGATGGATTTACAGGCGAGTTAGAGCTTGAACTAGTGCTTCAGTTGAGGTGAGAATTATGAATGCAGCTCTTATGAGTGTTTATGATAGAGAGGAGGGGGGAGATTATATTAGCTTTCATGTGAAGGTCGTGCTGATAGTCTAATCCTCTCTATTGTGCTCTCATAAAGCAGACTAGCTTCAGTGAAAACTTGCTTCTACTGTACACACTGATTTTAAAGTACCCCATTCTGCTTTTTTAAATATTTCTATTTTGGTTTTGGATCCACGGTCAAAACACACTAGTTTTCTCATAATATACATTGCAGCATTACCTCTTTTCTCACAGTGTTTGAAATGGTCCGATAAAGGATTCAGTCTCTATAAATCCTGAGAGCCTCCTATGCTCTGATTGGTCAGATGGCCCAGTCTGTTGTGATTGGTCTACTGCTTACAGTGCGTGTTTTAGAAATGAAACGCTTCACTAATTGGTCAAGCAAATTAGGTGACTAGATTTAACTGATGAATGAATAAATATATATATATATTTTAATAAAACAGTTTGCCAGTTTTCCTTTACTTGTTGAAACGACTAGCTTACTTTTATGATGGTGTATGCTGGCCTGGCTCTTACTAGCTGGGTTATTATATGTAATATTACTGACCCCAAACTTTTGAAATGTGTATGTAAGCCCAATGCATTCTCATCCTAAGGCGTCATATTGTGACGCTTTTAACAATGTGTATACATCCAACACACATGGCACCCTTTAGCGTCAATATAACACGCTTCGGTTATGGGTAGGTTTAGGTCTGGGGTAGGGTTAGGGTTAGACCACTAGGAGGCCTATATATATCTGCGTCTCATATTGATGCTAAAGGGTGCCTTGTGCATTGGATGTATATGCATTGTCAAAAGCGTCAGCATATGACGCCTTGGGATGATAAGAACGGGCTGGTAAGCCATGGGTAGCTAACTTGCTACGTGCTAATTTTGCATCCAAAATCTGACAACATCTTTAATCTTAAATAATCAATAATAATAAGTCATGACCATAAAATCAATGACTTCGATTGAAAGGAAAAACATCCCACTGGTGAAAGGTCTCAGGTAGGAGAATTAAGGGCCAGATGGGATTTAGTCTGCCCATGTATTTAGTTACCCTATAGCAGTAATTCATGGTGCTTCCTTTGTGTGAGTCTGGTGTACCTGAGCTACTACACAGATGGCAGAAATGAAGGACAGGAAGTGAACATATGTTTAATATAAATCCAAATACTCCCACACCACAACTTAAGAATTAGAGAGACAATGTTTGTGCTTTGCATTTTGCACGAGTGAAGTTTGATAATGCTGAATGCTGAAATTGTAAAATGCTGCTTTTTCACAACCTGTTTACTCGACATCTTCAGATGTTCAAGGCAAATTGTAAATGGTCATATTGATGTGTTTGCCTAATGAGGCAGAGAGAAACAGGGCATTTGGCACGGTCCTGGAGCACACTAATTGGGTTCTCAGATTACATGTGAGCTACCTGATCTGCACCAGCATCCTTCACTAACACACACACACACACACACAGCACGATCTACAGCTCACCTACCCTAAAAGACCTTAAGACCTTCAGAGAGGGTTTTCTGTGGTCACAAATACACATTCATGCATGGACACTAGTAAAATTACAGATAAGTAGAACCGTGCAAACACATTTTTAATTACACTGCATTTACAATTTCATATCACCCTAGAGCACAGGGTGTGTGTGAGTCACAGACCTTGTTGTGAAGTTCACTTTGTGCTGCCCAGAACAAATGGGTTGGTTCATACACATGCAGATGAGTCAATGATGTGATGCACAATTTTGGCCAGATCTATAAAGTAAAAAAAAAAAAAAAAACAGCATGAATATGATTGAAGCATATATATAGATATATATTTTCATGATAGCATCATGCACTTGCAGCAGATTTTCGCTGCACATCTATGTGAATCTCTAGTTCCCAGACATTTTTAAAGGTTTTAATATAGGTTTTTTAAAGATTGTATAATCATCTCAGATAACCTTATTTGTCAGTGACCCAAACACACACAAAATGCTCCTCCTATCTTCATATAGTGTTTGGCAAACTCTCTCTTTGTTTTCACCATGGGATGTTTCTATTGAGACACTAATGGCCACCATGCTGGGAGAAAGCATGCAGTTGGAATGTTTACATGCATTTTAACAGTGTCAAACATATAAAAGAAGCTAATTATACTGCAGGAGGTGAGACTTACTGTTCAGGAATGAAGGATGTCGGCTCGTTAGATGGTTTGACCACAGGTTAATCACCTGGAGAGACAGATAAGACAGAGAGCATTCATTTATAATATCACAAGCTGTATAACAAAATAAATGCTGAACAATCCATTCCTATAATGATCCAGACTAAAACTACCTGGCAACTGGTTTATGATGCACACTGCTTAGATACAGAAACGAGTTTTATCAGACACGAGTACATGGCATTCCTCCAAATATATTTATATTAGACAATTAAGTCATGCAAAAAAAACCTGTGACATCTGACAACAGAAAGAGTATACACTCTGTTCTAGGACTGTCTACCCAGCCCAATGTCATTGTATTGAGTCGTGCGCTTGTACAAAGTATTATAGTATGCCAAGTGAATAGCCATTTGAGGTTAGAAGGCAGTCTCTGAGAATAAATACTAAACTAGAAGTTTTTTGTTGCTGTTTTGGGCTGTTTTGTCATTTCAAGCTTACAGACAATTATAATTTAATGACTTTTAGCAAATCTCTAAATAAATTTCATAATGTACATTAATTTGTTCTTATGCCTAAATTTACTTTTAGCATTTAAAACAACTCGTTTTGGTTTTAAGAATTCTTTTTTTATACAAAATACAAAAAAAGTATCTTTTAATATCTGCCATTTATCGGCTATTGGAAATATATGAAATATGGAATTCAGCTTACCTGTAATTTTAATATTAGTCCTTCCCTAATTTGTGCTTACCTTAAAAAACACTACTACTAATAAAGTACAAATGTTAATATTGCTGGCCAGTTGGAAATAACCTATGAGTGGTTTTTGAATCCAGAATGTGAGATCAACTTCTTATCTCATGGCTCCTAAAGGAAAACTCTGTGCCATCAAACACATCTGCTTTGCCAATCACAATCCCTCCTGCATATTTATTAAGGGATCTGGAATGAGTGCAACATTCAGAGTTTTCTGTGAATGTGGAAACCCAAAACTCGACGCCCAGATATCGGTCTGTTGATTTCTGATACGCTTCATATAAAGGTGTGCAGCTCAGGCCTGAAAAAGCCTAAGAAAATATCATTATCATATTGAGTTTGGTGTCAGGTCAGCTCCACATGTTGCTGACGGGCGTTAGATTTTGTCAGTGACTCCGTGACCTTTGAAGGCAGGCGGGTACGGCTTCACCCGGGCCTCGGCAGCTCTAATGTGGCTTCCTGTGGGGAAACTGACCTTCAGGAACGCCAGAGAAGCAGTTTCCAGAGCTCGTGCAGAAGACAGGGAGGCTTTGTTGGGGCTTTTGAGAGTGAAGGGCCATTTCCTGCCTTCACAGGAAGAAGTCATATTGGAAACAGATTTACTCTCCCGTCGGTGCCTGTGATCTAGACCTCTGTGCTAATCGCTAAAGAGAGAGAGAGAAGCCAGGGGAGGAAAAGGGGGTTTCAAACTCATCCACTTTGTCTTTTCTCTTCCTTTTCCTTTCACTTTTTATCATTAAGAAATATCAACTCCACCTTCGAATCTTCCTCTTTCAGTTAGCTCCTGTTTCAGGGCAAGATTTTCAAATATAAACACAAAGGAGTGCCAAATACAGGAGACACCCAATCATGAAAGGAGCCACGGGCCGCCCACGCAGGCTGAGTCTCATCAGCTCTGCAAACGTAAATAATACAGCCAGTTCGGAATCAAGAGAAAGCCATACCGGTGGGAGTGAAGATATGAAACCTTCCAGTGAATGTAGCCAGCCATCTATTGGGTATATATAAAACTGTCAAAGCAAGAGCCAACTGACCCTGGCGTCAACCCAAACATCCCGTCCTGCTGCGCTGGAGAACGCCTGAAACTTCAAGCACACGCACACATACACCATAAAAATACAGCTGATTATGTTCGAATGAAGTGTGTGTATGTGTGTTTGTCAGGGTGGTTATACATTAGCTGAGGATTGTTATAGTTATATAACCTGCTGACCAGGAGGATCTGTGGCTTGATTGTATAAAAGTCCAGTACCTCATCCAGCGCTGAGGGGATAACTTCGGTTCCGTTTTAGTCATGGGATGCTTGCTTATGGAGTGCCAGCATTTATAACCCTTTTAGAGCAGTTTATTTTGTTTTTTATAAGGTCGAAGAAGCACGTCTTTGTCTCAGTTTTGTAGTGTCATCTGCATTATTGTTTTACATACATTATTACCAAGACATCAATTCAAATAAAAACGGATGAATGGATGGATGGATGGATGGATGGATGGATGGAAGGATGGATGGATGGAAGGATAGAAACCTATGGATGGATGGGTGGATGGATGGGTGGATGGATCAATGGATGGATGGATCAATGGATGGATGGATGGATGGATCAGTGGATGGATTTGGATGGGTGGATGGATCAGTGGATGGATTTGGATGGATGGATTAATGGATGGATGGATGGGTGGGTGGGTGGATGGATAGAAAACAATGCATGGATGAATGGATGGATTTGGATGGATGGGTGGGTGGATAGATCAATGGATGGATGGATCAATGGATGGATGGGTGGGTGGATGGTTGGATAGAAACTACTGGAAGGATGGATGGATCAATGGATGGATTTAGATGGATGGATCAATGGATGGGTGGATGGATAAAAACCAATGGCTGGATGGATAAAAACCAATGGCTGGATGGATTTGGATGGATGTATGGATGGGTGGGTAGATGGATAGGAACCAATGGATGGATGTATGGTTCGATAGATTAAAACCAATGGATGGATGGATGGATGGATCTTGTTATAAGCTACTTCAAAATAAAATACTAAAATAAAATAATTAAACTACTAAATCTTTGCCACCAGACAGCACCACAGTTCATCTGAATTAAATCCAGTAGTGTTCCCTGTGGGAGCCGTAGAATTGGGTTGTCATGGAGATGACCCTGGGGTCGGAGGAAGTGTGCCAGAGTGAGACCCCCCACACTGAGGCAGGACCCCTAGGCTGTCCTGTGTACATTACTGTAGCGCTAGGGATGCCTTGTTGATCTTTCCCTTTTGTAAGAATGTGGCAAGTCAACATGGGAGGCTAACAGTTTCACTCCTAAAAGTGAAGTCAGTTGGGAAGATTTAGGTGTTTTAGGTATTTATAACATTCATGAGCATTCAAGGATTGAATTTGAAAATGTTATGGGTTTAAATCAACACCATCTTCCTTTCATTGTGTTACATCAATAATGCATGTTAAAAAGCAACATCACTCGACTGGCTGGAGAATGATTTTTACCAGGACGTTCTTTGGGCGGTTCAACTGGGACCCGCACTTTGGGGTCGCGAATTGACTGACTTAGGAGGGCCCCGCTTTCTCTAAATTGCACTGGGACGTGCCCCATGCTTGAAATGGCCCTGCTTTTTTACCACATATTACTCATTATGTTCCCTGTAAAACATAATCCTGCAGGAAAGATACAGTTTAATCTATCATTTAGAAACTCCACAAATGATCCACAGCAAATCAGTGATTGCTTCTATTGACAAATCTCACACAATTCCAATCAAGCTTTCAGTTTTTCAATACACTTATTTGTGTAAAGCATGGCTTTTGTCAGACAAATGCTTTAACAGTTCTAGACATCTGCCCATGGAAAAATGTGTCATTCCAGGATGATGTTGTTCAAACTGAGCTCTGCTAGAAAAATAAAGCACTCTGTAGTAACTTGTGGAGGTGCAATTAGTTTAAAAAGGACAAAAGAATTCAAAAGAACACAAGATTAAAGTTTCCTTTCCAAGTCATTCTGACATGACTGTAAGTCTGAAAGCATCTAGACACGGTACACCCAATCATTAAAGCAATTGAACTGTGTTTTGACTATTGGTCCTCACGGCCAATGCATTTTGGCGTTCAATGCTAATCTTCATTTCTTTGTTTATCTAAGCAAGTTACCCCGGCCTATTTCACCTTTCTTGTCAATGTATTTTGTTTCACTTCCTCAAATTTTCACCGCCTTTTATTTTCTTTGAGTAGATTCTTCTGCGCCAGTGCATGTCACAGCCTGCCGTCTTCAAAGCTTTTTGTTCTCGTGGACGGTGAGGTAAGCCCTTAACTTTACCTAGGCAGGTGCTGGCAGCCAGATGGAGGTTTCCTATAGCAACCCAGCAGGGCTGAGGGTTAGCCGAGGCGGGCACTTGGGAATCTATGGGGAGGCTGCGTCCTAAATTATCAGGTTCCACACAAATAAGGGAGACTAACATTGCCGCCAACATGTCTCACATGAAAACACATGGCCTATGATTGAACCAAAACAACACATCATTTTAAAACTGCAGCTATCAATAGATTAAATATATAGATTTTTTTCAAAAATATTTTCTTTTATTTATTTTTTGGGGTCAGTGGATTAGATGGTAAAAAAATCTTTATGTAGACTTATTTTAGAAAGTATTTAAGAACATTTACATTTTAAAACTTATATAATTTGATTATATTTAAAATTTCTCATTAATGCAATTATCCAATAAACCAATCACATGGCAGTTGCTTCAATGCATTTAGGGGTGTGGTCCTGGTCAAGACAATCTCCTGAACTCCAAACTGAATGTCAGAATGGGAAAGAAAGGTGATTTAAGCAATTTTGGGCGTGGCATGGTTGTTGGTGCCAGACGGGCCGTTCCGAGTATTTCACAATCTGCTCAGTTACTGGGATTTTCACACAAAACCATTTCTAGGGTTTACAAAGAATGGTGTGAAAAGGGAAAATCATCCAGTATGCGGCAGTCCTGTGGGCGAAAATGCCTTGTTGATGCCAGAGGTCAGAGGAGAATGGGCCGACTGATTCAAGCTGATAGAAGAGCAACTTTGACTGTAATAACCACTCGTTACAACTGAGGTATGCAGCAAAGCATTTGTGAAGCCACAACACACACAACCTTGAGGCGGATGGGCTACAACAGCAGAAGACTGCTGAAAATGAGTTCGCTATGCTAAAATGGCCCCCATAGTCACCAGATCTCAACCCAATAGAGCATCTTTGGGATGTGGTGGAATGGGAGCTTCGTACCCTGGATGTGCATCACACAAATTTCCATCAACTGCAAGATGCTACCCAATCAATATGGGCCAACATTTCTAAAGAATGCTTTCAGCACCTTGTTGAATCAATGCCATGTACAATTAAGGCAGTGAAGGTGAGAGGGGGTCAAACACAGTATTAGTAGTGTTCCTAATAATTCTTTAGGTTATAGTATATTTATACACTACCAGTCAAAAGTTTTGGATCGGTAAGATTATTCACGTTTTTTAAAATAAGTCTCTTCTGCTCAGGACTGCATTTAGTTGATTAAAAAAAAGTTAAATATTATGAAAATTTATCATATTTCCTATTTTAATATATTCTAAAATGTAATTTATTCCTGTGATCAAAGCTGAATTTTCAGCATCATTACTGCAGTCTTCAGAGTCACATGATCCTTCAGAAATCATCCTAATATGAAGATTTCATGCTCAAAAAGCATTCATTATTATTATTCAATGCTGAAAACAGTTAAAAGTTCAAAAGAACAGCACTTATTTGAAATAGAATCTTTTTTAATATATATATATATAATTCTACACATAATATTATTATAAAAGCTGTAATATAGCTTTTATAATAATTTATTATATTTATATATGGTTAACATTACATTGATAGCCTTATTCAAAACACATTGTAAACCCTGTTGCAATCTGACTGGTTATGATTTATTGCGAAAGACATAAATGAGTTAGCATAAATGATGTGGCAAAAGATACAGTATGACTAAAACTGTACCCGCTGCGGTCCGTTGTGCAGTCAATCAAGGGCCGCACCTCTCAGTCCGAAACAGAAAATGTGTGTGGTTGTGTCGATGGCAACGCCCATGAAATCAAGAAAAGAAAGATCTATTTGAGAGTCACGCATGCACAGCGCATCCAGGGGTGAAATTACATGTTGAATACGCTCGCACTCGATCTGGATCTCCTCAGCGGAGCCGCACAGCGCCGGGAAACACAGCAGTTTTGGCAACAGCAGCAGGGATGTTTCTGTAACAGGCTGCTGGAAGCACAGGCCGCAGTATATCATTCCGTCCCTCACATTTTGCCTATATTTGTACACCAAGTGATCCAGAGAATAAACAGGCGCTTTGGCAGAGTTCAAAAAGGCAGTTTCTCTTGGAATAGCTTGTGACAAAGTGTTAAAGCAAGACGGTGAAAAGCTCACAGTGTATTCTCAAACAAACCACTGCCACAGATGTTCTCTGCTCTTAGTCAATTGAGATGAGCGACTGAATGTGCATAAAAGAGGATCTAACAGTCACTGAAGCTGCACTCATTAACACAAATATGGTGGGAAACTTTACATTGTAAAAACCTGTTGTAAACAGGTATAATAAGCATTGCAACAAAATAACTACAGTATGATGAATGATAGACTTATAGATAGAATGGTAGATGGAAAGATAGATGGTGTGTGTGTGTGGCTGTAATTAAGCGGCCTGAAGCCCCGAGAGAGTGTTTGAGACCAGTGCTTCTCTCTTTTCACAGCATCTGATCTAAAGCTCTAATCAAGACATGTGCATCCATAAACACACACACATACTCTCTCTCACACACAAACGTTTTTTTTTTTGTTTTGTTATGGGGACATTCCACAGACATAATGATTTGTTATGTATAAACTGTATATTCTATCTCCAAACCCTATACCCCCACCAGGACAATGATTTCAGATATTGCCTTCTTTAACAAGTAAACATAAGGGTGCAGAAGAAAAGAATAAAGCCATGTGAATCTCATGTGTGGCTTTTCAATCTCTTCCTCTCAGCTGCCAAACTGATTGTTATTTCTACAGTTTAATTGGTGGTTTTCGCTGTGAATGGTTTGTGGGGTGCGTGCGTGCGTGTGTGTTCGCCCTCATTATATATGACACTGACGTTCTTGCTGGAGGTCCAGATGGTTTAAAGCAGCTCTATACTTTCAAGCCATGCAAATAATCTCCTATAGAGTCAGAGAAGGAAACCACATCACACTGCTTGCACTCCTCTAATCCTGATGTGGACAATCACTTCAGAACAAAATCCATAAACATCATTATTTCTACTCTTGTCGAACAAACTTCTAGCATCAACTGAATTCTAATCTAATCGAATTGAATCTAATATAATACATCACCCAAAAATTTGGTATCAGTAAGATTTTCTTTTAATTAATAATTTTATTCATTTACTTTTAAAATAATGCTGAAAATTCAGCTTTGCATCACAAAAGGAATAAAAACTAGGGCTGTGCAAAAGTTAATTGCGATTAATCGCATCCAAAATAAAAGTCTGTGCTTACATAATATATTTGTGTGTGCTGTATATAATTATTTTGTATATATAAATACCTATGCATGCATGTATATATTTAAGAATTATCTGCGCTTATATATATATATATATATATATATATATATATATAAATACATAATCTATATTATATATATATATTTAAATATGAATAACACATTTTCTTAAATATATATATGCATGTGTGTTTATTTATATATACTAAATAATTATATACAGCACACACAAATATATTATGTAAACACAGACTTTTATTTTGGATGCGATTAATCACAATTAATTTTTGCATAGCCCTAATAAAAAAATTTTTTGTTGTTGAATACAATAGAAGTATATATGAATGCAAAGCAATCCTGGCGTGTATATTGGGTGTTGTGTGGTCAGGTGTGATGTAACTGGATATGAGGACAGCAGTTGAGGCGAGTACACAGGGGATTTGGTGTAAATTGGTGCAGTGATTGCACTTAACCCAGCAGGGACTCAGATTTACTGCTCTACTCTTAATGAAGGTGAACAAAATTGTGCGGTGATTGATTAGTTCTCACTTGTTCATCATCATTAAGTTCACCCTGTGTATTTAAGTTCCTCATTTCATTCAATTCTTTCTAGTATTGGTCGTGTTATGGTACCTTGTGCAGTTACGATGTCTTAATATCTCTGGATAACCTGTGTTCATTTTATATAATAAACATTTTGGAACCTTTTTCCAACTTTATCATTTTCATCTGAGCTAAGTACGTAAACTTAGAGAACAAAATAACCCATAAAAAAGTCTGTGATATGATAGTGAAATACTTTAAGGCCACAAGTATCTAATTTCTCATAAATCTCTTATTCCAGATCTGAGGTGCAACACAATGCAGTGAACCAGCTCCCACTCAACTTATTGAAATACATCCGCCCTGTAATTACGATCTCTTCAGCACAGCCTACACTGACCGTCGGACCGAGCCAAGATTCAAAACAGCTGGTCCTTTCAGTTCAATCTGACCCAGCAGACAGTGTTAAATGGCAAAAATAAAGTTGACATCTGCTGTGTCCCAAAAGGGAGCAGACATCATTCAAAGTCAGTTTCTCTGTCTGTCATTGTGTCTCAGCTGAATCCAGTAGAGTTTGATGTTAAGACTCTCCTATAAACAAAAAAATACTTAGGGCGTGTGTCCACCAAAGCATTTTTAGCCAGCTGAAAACGCCAGACGCTTTTGCGTGCATTGGGCGCTTAAGAGCGTATCGTCAGTGCAGCATTTTTTCAGTTCAGACGTTTCGTTTGCTATGATACAGAATATTCGCAGCAGTTTACTTGTAACTAATTTCGTAGATAACTTGTTTCATACTAAAAATGTATTTTTCAGCCATTTTGTTCGGTTTGCTCTGTTGGTTGATATCATTGTTGTGACAGTTGGTCGGTGTGGTTTAGTCCCGCCCCTCCTCCACTGTGATTAGACGGGTGGGTAAAAAGTGACAGTGATGAACGCTGCGTTTTATCCAAAGTTGAAAATGTTTCAACTCTCTGCGACCAGTAGAAAACACTGGGTGCTCGGCGCCTCAGCGTAAAAAATGCTCAGCGCCTCGTTACACTCATGCCGTTTAAAAAATGTGCCGCTCCCGTTGAAAACAATGAGAAAAACATACGCCAGGCGTACATTTACAGCATGTTTATTATGAATTTTATAATTATTATTGAATTATTTTTATAAATACTACTTTCTGCGATTAGTTGATTTTTCCCCCACAATGCATTCTGTGAAAACTTTCTTCATGAAAGATATTTGCAATGCCAAAGAGCTAAAAGAAGGCATCTTTGAAGATGGCATAATTATCATATTTGGTATAATCTTAATAATGCAGCCTACCTTTTGGATGCAGTTCACTAGCAAAGTTATAGTCATGCACATACACGCCCCTTCCTTCCCACACACACACAATCCAAAACCAGACTGGGGTCCCTGGGTCAAAGGTGGAAAATGAGCCCCATTTCTTGTGGCCTGTAACATTAAAAAGTCTTTCTTATTCAGATCTGTCATCAGAACTACTAAAACGGCTCCAATCCTGAAACCGTTACAGACAACAGTCTCCCAGATGTTCATAATAACACTGACATACGCATAAAAAACAAAATTTTGAAACAAAAAGTGAATTCATCAAGGAAACTTAAAGCAGACAGGGCTGCTTATTTGTGTGTCGATGTGATGCTGAAATAAATAAAGCACAACATGACATACATTAATGTCATAATTGACAAAGAATGTTTTAGTTTTGGTCATCAAAGCCCTTCTCTGTTCACAAGGGAGCATAAAAAGAAAAGAAAAGAATGGAAAAAGAGGGGAAAATGCTATCCGCATGACCTCCGTCTAAATGCTAATGTGTTTAGTGTGAGAAGAGAGCACAACATCCTTCATGCAGCACTTTTAAAGAGCGGTAATGTGGACGGATGCCTTCAGGCCTGCTTTGGGTAATACGACTTTGTGTGACTTCTCAGCATTCCACATTAAAGACTCACTCCTTTTCTTTTAAAGGGACCCTGTTTCTCTTTAATCAGGGCCACTGGCTGCAGATTCGTAATAAAATGAGCGTGAGGAAGTGGATTACAAAAAAACAATCTGGCATGTATATGACCGCGTTGGCGAGGGACACTCAAGACTGCTGAACTATCTCTGCCTTGAAGACTGATTCTCATTGAAAAACTCATAATGCATTGGTGAATTCTCATAGTTAGCATCCTCATTTTTAAAGTCTCCTAATAATGCATGATCTGTGCCGAAATCATCCTCAGTTTTAAAGGGTTTGTTCATCTAAAAACATAAAATTAGTCATTATTTCCTCACCCCCACCCAAACTTTCTAGATTTTATATCAAAAGCATACAGTGACCTTTATTGTCCAAAAAGGACCCGAAAAAAGCACCATAAAAGTGGTCAATATGATTCATCTTGCTATTGTTCAGATAATCATTTTCATTCACCACAAGCTCTCATATCTCATTGCAAATATTCAAAAACGCTTGAATGCACATGAGATTGGATGCCAATCAATGATCCCATTGTGAGTTGATTGGTGAATATATGATCATATTGTGCTGTTTAGTTACTTGGATCAAATAATCTGCTATACATGTTGCCTTGAGTTAAACAATTTAGCTCAGTGTTCATCAATATATTGTGAGAGAAATGGTAAGGCGTATCTTCATCTAGGCTTAATGTGCTGAATTTAAATGAGCAAAAATTCATCATTCATCAATCCTGCAGAAACACTTGTCCCATCTTGTTTAGGTCACTGGGGAACACGTATCAACAGGTACAGCCAAATCCAGACAACACGTCCGACACACACCTGTAATTGTCCATGGCACTGAACCGCCTACAGGTGTCAGAAAATAAACTCAGGCTGATAATAATAAGTCACATGAGATCTCTTCGCTACTATTCAACAGAATTTAGTCATTCAGTCGACTACTAATTTCAGACCACAATTAGATATTCTGGTCAGTAAAGTCCTGATCCATCCTTTAATGATTTTTGCACTTGTTTTATCACCTGACGGATTAAAATTGTTAGTCTGGTCGCTAATCTGATTACATTCTCCAAATTAGACCACTTGATTTGAGAAATCATTTGTCAAGTCAAGTCAGTATTAATAATAGCGCTTTTCACAATATAGATGACATCAAAGCAACTTCCCCGTCTCAATCAAAACATAATAACAATGTTCATTTCTAAGTGGAAATCATCCACGTTTGGTAGAGCTGATCAAGGGCATCACTGATTGGTTAATTCATTTGAATATCCCCAACTGAGCAAGTCAAAAGCAACAGTGGCAAGGAACCGAAAATCTCCATCAAGTGACCCAATGGAGAAAAAAAAATCCATGGGAGAACCCAGGCTCTAATCTTGCACTATGTATAGCGCAAGATGAGATACACGTCAAAGTTTAATACTTAAACTAAAGGTTTTGGGAAAGCATTTGTGCGCATCACCCTCTTTTCTGTGATCAATAGTAAGTAACACATTAATCAACAAAAGCAGATCGTCAAATTTCCTGAAATCCAAGCCAAGAATCTGTCAGTCAACGACACTTTGATAAGCGGTTACTCATTGCGGATGTCTGTCATCACTTCAAGTCACGCATCGGTTGTCCTGAATGATAATTCGAGAGAAAGTTACCATACAGCATAAATGTAAACATACTTCAGCTCAGACATCCACTCTTTGACAACCACACATTGACCTGATTGGTTACAGATAGTTTGTGCTGTCTCAAACCACATTTTTGACACTGTCTTTGTTTCACTGCAATATTAAGGAAAAAATAGGACTTAACACTCTTAGAAAAAAGGGTTCATTGGGGTTCTATATATGAAGCATATGGTTCTTTACTCAAC
Source organism: Hybognathus amarus (assembly GCA_030378365.1). NCBI lineage: Eukaryota > Metazoa > Chordata > Actinopteri > Cypriniformes > Leuciscidae > Hybognathus > Hybognathus amarus. Next base: position 70,696 of record JAQIUQ010006211.1, read on the forward strand.
TCCAAAGAACTTTTTATGCTAAAAATGTTCTATAATGACAAGAAAGAACCTTTTTGGCACAAAGGTTCTTTATAGGCTATAATTCATTCATATATTACATTATTCTGCAACATTTATTAGTCGTAATTAAATTATTGTTTATTAAACTGTTGTAGTAACTTAATATCACATTTTAATTCATGCTGATTTTTGGAGGAGAAAAACTTAAATGGCTCTCTTCGTATAATATTGATTAACTACATAAAATTATATAAATATATAAATTTTCTAACCCCCATATCTTGAATTTTGTGATCATTCACATGCATTCATAAATTCCGGAAAAGACAATACAAATGATAATGAATTAACCCAAAAGGTTCCATATAGAACCTTTTTACTGGTTACAAAGAATTCTTATTATTGAACCCTTAAAAAGGGTTCTGTATAGAACCTTTTCTTCTAAGAGTGTAATGTATGAATTTGAACATGGTTTTTCTTAAAGCAAATTAAAAACACTGCATGGATATATAAACAACATTATACATTTTTAAAAAGCTTTCCCAGACTTCTAGAGTCTAGAAAACAAGTCTAGAAAAGCTTTTTGAAAACTTAAAAGCCTAAAACATTCAAAATATCACTTCATGCAATTATACATGTAAAATCATAAAATAATTCTTCCAGTCTTGAATGCTGATATGAAAAGTGAGACATGAAATGCTGAATAAAATCATGAGGGTAAAGGGCACAGTGAAAGCTCAGGGCAGTATTTGTGTTTGGTGTCGTACAGCGGACAGTAATGGCTGATGGGCTCTCAGCAGGGACAGTGTAGGGTCAGATCCCGGGTCAGGGTAATTAGGCAGACAGTGGTCAGTCTGTGCTGTCAGATGTTAGTAGCTATTGATGTTGTCTGCCCTACGGCTACCCACGAGCCTAATGAAAGAAGGGAATGGTCATCAGTGACATGACCCCGTCTCACATCCTGCCAATGCATTCAATATTTATTGGCCTCTGGTTTCTTTCACATCCACATGTTTTGTGCCCAAAACTCTAAAAATCTGAAAACTACCCATTCCAAAATACCAGTTATTTATGAAAAATAATGGTCATGTTCACACTGCCACAACACACACCAACAAACATCGGGTGAAAACAAACCCTAACCAAAGCCAACAGGGTTAATACACTGATCCAACAAAACACAACATTTTTTCTGTGCTGTGTGAATTGCCCTTTACAATATATTTACAGTCGTGGTTAAAACATTAACATACACCAAGTGGAATCTGCAAAATGATATTCATGTGTTTACACATCTTCATCCTTTTCAAAAGTTTTCACCCCTCTTAATTCATCGTGTTTTCTTTCGGGAGCATTACAAATGTTTTCAGATTTTGTAAAATATATAATTGCTTTTATCACTGTAATGTTATCTTCCTTGCAAATGTTAGTATCGTTTAGTTGACTAGTCTTGCACATCACTTCTCAGAACCCATTAGGCCAAGAAACCACTCACATCAAGTTAGCAATGTCATATAAAATATTGGAAAAGTCTAGGCTAACTCTAGCATTGCAGCAGTGAGTTTTGCATGGGCAAGCACCATTCACATTTTCTTCAGAAAATATTACACTTATCACAACCATACAGTTAATAATGGGAATTTCTGGATGCTATTTTTGTCTACGTTTTCCTCCTCGTTAGCATGTGTAGCTGGTTCTGCAGGTATCTCCACAACGGTCGATTCCCACGTTCCTTTGTGCCCTGTAGCGCCACTGTCACTTCGCCGCTGACTCAACTCATTTCACACACTCCACCGTTACACCGTTAAAACACAATCAAATGTCATAGCGTGACCGTCCTTCCTCACGTGTGGCATTGCCCTCGCAGACTGGTTTGAGATAACTGGTTTATGCTAATGCTAGGTCTAAAATGAGTCCTACCGGTCAAGAATACACCCAGATTCAAGGAAAAGGATCAATGCAACTAAACACAGAGGACACTGTGTGGTATCTGTAGGACAAATTAACCCTTAGATAACTTAATATCTATCTTTTAAATAATGTGATCAAATGATGCTATGTTAGATAATCAGGGACACAATGAGACAATCCCCCACATGACTGCTTAGAGTCCAACTTAGGGAGATTGTGAATGTGTGATTCTCATTTCTCACAATCAGTTTCAACCGGTTTCTCCTTGTTGCGTTAAGAGACTATAAAAGGGTAGTGAAGAAAGAGAGGGAGATACTATCATTTTACCAAAAAGGACAATGGTAATTTTATGCTAATTTGAATTAGAAATTTGTGTGATATTCAATAAAAAGCATTATAAAACAGTATTTCTGGGAGCAGTTAATTAAAAATGGGATCATTGTTAAAGCTTTACCTGTATCACTGATTCTCTCTTACCAAACCAGTTGTGCTTTGATTATCCGTTGGTTTTGACTGAAGCTGCAGCACTTGAAATTCTAGTCAATGTGGATCTCCGTCCACATTAAAACAACTGAAAACGCGGATCACGTGACTATTCACCAACACTGGTCTTTGTTTTTACCGTTTTAGTCTGGATGGGAGGTGCAAACGTAGCAAAAGCCTCCCTTTTTAAACAAAAACGCAGTAGTGTGGGCGGGGCCTAAGATACTTTTTTTGTCAAATTCTTACAGCAAGTGATAAGACAACCCCAGATAATGTGCATGAAAAAAGCAGTCAAAAAAACAAAACGTTTCAGTTTTAGAACATTGTTGTCGTGTAAACGGACCTAAGTTTATGACAAGTTCGATGGGAAAAACGCATTTCTATGGAAAACGCAATGTTAATGAGGACATCGTTGCTAATTTATTATCCTGATGGTTTTCAAGATTGTCTAGAAAAGCTATAGTTAATCGGCAAAGGAATAGCTAAACCAGAGCTTAATTTGGTGCAGAAAGCCAAAGTTTTTTAAAGCATTTCAACCCCAGCAATTATAAGCGATACGCCTGGATGACAACATCAATCAAGAAGCTAAACCTTTACTGCTGGAATAAGATATTTAAGATAGCATAGGTCATGTGCCAACTGATTTTATTCTTAGCAGCCACTGCCTCTGTTTTATAGATAGATTGCAGCTTGTACCATTGTAGCTATAATTTATATAAAATGCCAAAAAAAAACAAATATCACATGTAAAAATGTAATAGAGCAAGAGAGGAATGTGAATGCTTTGGTTGTGAAAAAGCATTATCCACAACGAGGTCATACGGTTAGTGCGGCTGCCATGTGACCCTTCACAAGACCCTGTCTCCCTCTTTTTTTCCCTTTCTCTCTCTCCTTCTCTCTCAAGGCTACGAGACTGCCCGCTGACTTCCTCTTCGGCCATTGCCGCCCATACAAACAAGCAGACAGCTCTTATACAAGAGCTATTGAGCTTAACCCAAAGAGAGCATCAATACAGTATTACATCATCGCTCAGGCTTAGCAATGATCACCATGCGTTTATCTTAATGAGAAAGCTATTGCAGCAATGGTGTTGTTGTGTGAGGGCAAAAATCAAGCCGTCATATGTCTGGTCATATAATACTCTTGAGTATTCACAGAAAAAGCAGCTCTTGTTTGCATAAATAAGGGGAAATACAAACGCACTTAAGCAATTAGGAGATACTTAAAGGAATGCTCCAGTTATTTTAACCCATCTCATTTGTAAAAACAGGTTTACAGTAATACACTTACAATGGAACAGTATGGCTTTTTTTGCTGACTAAAAAAGACATATTTGCTATGGGTGAACTTTTCTTGTATGTCAAAATTTGCTTTTTGGTATCTGTGCACTTTGAAATAATATAATATAATATCTTTCTGTTAAAACACACTTTAACATTAAGTGTAATCCACTGCCTCGTTCACTGACATCCACAATAAGTGCATGACAGTAAACATGATTTTTGTAAAAAATATTCTGGCTGTAAAATGGGTAATAAACCCATTTTTTTATTTTCTTCAGTTATGATGTTATGTCTGGTAACTGATAAATAGCTTTTATTCTATATTGTTTTGTCTTAAAAACAATAATAATAAACTAAAAACTAAAATTGGTAATTTGAAATGCTACAACATAACAAGGTACAGTCTCAAATTGGAGATTTGCTAAAGATTAAATTATTAGTGTCACAGATAGAGCTTGAATTCAATGAAAACTAATAAGAGCAAATTGATCTTTAAATTTGAATGGAATATTCAGACACACAGGAAGACACTTTAAGATACAAATTTACACCCAATTCTTTCTCTCTTTCATTCAGGCTGTAAAATACTGAGTCAGTCTCTTCTATGCATCAGTGTGGGCCACCGCTTGACATGTCTATTCTACAGGGTCAGGACTCAGACCTCAGCTTCCGTCTCCCAAAGCTAGTCTTTATGTGGCCACACAGGGTGACATCATGGTCACCACCGGTGGCCGATCACTGTTCATCTGCACTTTACACCCCTGCAGCCAGCCACAGAGCTCAACAGAACCGGCTTTGTGTCTGTGTGTGTGTAAGAGAGAGAGAGAAAGAAATAAAGAGAGTGTGTGTCCTTATCACTATGAGTCTCGTTCCAACTGTGGCAAGGCCAGAAGAACATCCACTCCTCCATTCCAAACCATTTCCTGTGTTTCAGACATCAGCCGGGCTGATTCTCTGCTAATGAAAAGCATTGTGGGTCAGTAGAGGTCATGGCCCACATTGTGGCGTCTGTGGTTGTTCATAACACCCCTTGATTCTTCAGGTTTAGATGAATATGAATGAATGTGATAACATCATATTACGCAAGTGGAAAGCTTAACGCGTCAAGTCGTGCGCTGACTGACTGGCATTCATATGCTGATGATTCCTATAAATGATTAAATGGAAAAGGGGAAATGGGACAAGATGTCATTAGGCACTTCACAGTTTTTTTGTCCTTTCCATCTGTCGTGTTTTTAAAAATGTCAGATTTAGAGATGTCGGCTTTGAATGTCATTTTTTTGTTATATAATGTTGCTAATCTGTGTTAAACATCATCACAAGCTCTAGAACACACAATTCAGCAGACTTTAGAGGTGTTGATTAACGGACCGCTTACATGACACCTTTTTCAACTGAAAACAAAAACTTTTGTATGTGTTTTAAGCTGTTCATTTACATGACAATGGCGTTTTGGGGGCCTGTAAAAGCAAAGTTTTTTAAAACGGTTTCAAAGTGAAAGTTTTTAAAATGATACCGTTATTGTCTCTGTGTAAACAAAAAAAAATGCATTTTTGAAAACGGTGATGTCATACGCATGCATTTTACGTGTTCAATACTATAGGCGTGTAGTGTTTCTTTACAAAACTGACATCGCCAACTACTGGCCTGTCAACATTTTACAGCATTGGTAACACTTTACAATAAGGTTTATTTATTAAACATTAGTTCATGCATTAACTAACATGAACTAATAATTTGTTACTGTATTTGTTATTCTTTGTTAATGTTAGTTAATACCAATCTAGCTGTTCATTGTTCATGTTAGTTCACAGTGCATTAACTAATGTTAACAAGATTTTAATAAAGTATTAGTAAATGTTGAAATTAACATTAACAAATATTAACAAATGCTGAAGAAGTATTGTTCATTCTTTGTTAATGTTAACTAATGTAGTAACTAATGAACCTTATTGTAAAGTGTTACCGCATTTTTAAACATTTTGCACAGGATCATTGTCACAAGGAAAAACATATTCGTTTTTAGTACATCATTGTCGTGTAAACGTTCCCTTGGTGAAATATGCATAAAAGTAGGGCTCCACGATTAATCAAAAAGAAAATGAAATCGCTTTGTGTGATTATTAAAACACAATGGCTGTCATTTCAGACTGATCTCATGAAATGGCTTATGTCTGACACGCCAAATTCGTTATTCCATTTTTGGCGTGCTATCAACATGTTTATTCTTTTTTTTTTTTTGAGAATGACGTTTAACGCGCCAGTGTGCACACTCACATTGGCGCTCTTTGTTTAGTCACGAGGTGTTAAACGTCGGCAAATAACGCGCACGAAATTCGTCCTGGTGTGAACAGCCCTTTACAAACAAGCACAGAAACCCTTTTTTTAATCGCAATTTTTTGCCCCAAATTGACCCCCTGCTCTACATAAAAAAGCCATAGCCAAATATGTGAAATGCGTTGTTGTTTTAGTAAACATAACAGTCAGCCAAAATGTGAAAGAATCTGTCAGCAATCTAAAGGTGTTTGTTCGGCTATTGAGGGCAAGCACAGCACACACATATACAGTTGTATCCTTATAGCGAAGACATGGAGGAATGTGGAGTATTCCCTCTATGTGTCCACAGTGGCACCTTCTGCTTATTGTGGCTGTAAAGAGGCATAAACGTTCAAACAAACACAATCTCACCTCTGACCTATAGCACATGTGACACAGCTCAGTTCACAGTTGGCAATATTTAGAAATGTAGCTTTTCTTGCATCAGAGAAATCCTCTCAGTGCCAGCAACTATATGCTCACAATTTGTGTTCAAGAAAAACACGTCTTACTCTAAACATAATTTTTTGCTTTACTCAAGAGAAACATCTGAGAATCTCACTGAGGAGAAAACTGAGAATTGAGATGCTTGTCGGCACAAAATGGGCCAACTATTTTCTAAATGCATGTTATTGACCGATTCATCCATCTCTGTTTATCACGTCGCGTTACCTCATTACATTGTGACTTTAATGGGATCTCATTTGTAAATTTTTCCGTCTAATAGTAATAAACATCTGACAAGAAACTAACAAAAAATGCAGATTTGTGTATGTTTATAAAATGCATTCATAATAGCTTCGTTCAATTGTATGGTTGTATGTATCAAAAGCCAGAATGACTTTAAGAACATTTATGGAACTTATAAACAACAATGAAACCCAATGAAAGTAATGGGAACTGAACTGTGTCCAGGTGTGAGCGTGTTTTTTCCATTCTTCCTAAATTAGGTGTGTATATGCATCTGTGTCGGCCAAAGTTGTCTTTTTCTTCCCCTTTTTCCACAAGTCTACTAAACCGCAGTAAATTCAGATCATGCCTGATACTGATGCGGCGAACGTGACTCTAAGGATTCTGGATCTGTAACGTGGAACAGCCTTGGGGTTTCAGAGGGTTTCTGCTACTCACACACATATTTCCACAGATTTGCTCTCTTGCATATTTGCAATAAAAAGAAGCATAAGTGAAAGTAAATAAAGAATAACTGACAATCGGAAAGAAAAGCAACAGCAATGAGCTGACTTTTCTCACGTACCAATTCCTCATATATCTTATCCTGTGTTATTCTCTTTTTGTAGAAAAACCCTTCTCTCTACTTAACTTTTGGCACTGGATGATCATCTGTCTTCATTGTGACACCACAGGAAATATAAGAGACGTTGTCTGCCTCAGCCACCACAGATAAGATTTTCAACCTTAATGTTGTAAGTAATCATATAACTGTCCAGCAACTGACCTCTGTACAAAGAATCTGCGAATGAGACAGACGGTACACTCAGATTTTTTTAAACAAAAAACACACTTTTGGTACCAATATCCTAGCTAACAGGGAACGTTTCCAAGATCGTTTCAATTACATTCTTTAATAGTTATGTAAATGTTGGGACGAAACGTTCTGTTAATATACGTTCTCGAACTTCTCGTAATGTTGAGAGAAAATGTTCTAATAAAAACATTTTTAGAACATTCTTATAATGTTATTTTTATTTGCAAAATGTTTTCATAATATTAATGGTATATCTTTATGTTGAGTTCACTACTCATCTCTACTGTATTGCATGGAAGATTTGTATATTGTGTGATATAAATAAAAAAGTTCTTGACCTAAAAGTTTTTACCTATGCAGTATTCAGAACGTTTATAACATTATTAAAACATTCAGCAAATAATAATAACATTAAAAGGACATTCCTAGATTTATGTTGAGAAAAAACATAAATCTCGCATTTTATTGCTATTGTCAATTTATCGCAAATCAGCATTTTATTGCAGACATTTACTCTCAAAATACATTTTAATAGGCTAAGTTGATGTTTCACCAAATATGAAATAAATAAATACCCAAAATACATTATAAAACCAGGATAGCTTAAACTTTCAGCAAAATTTTGTTTACACACTAAAGAACAATACCTATAAAGATAACTACAATGATGACATTCTTTTGATGACATGTTTTTATTGTTCATCAGATGATGATGATGAAAATGATTCCAAAACTATTGTTCCTCTGCGTCGTTACCGTTACAGCTGGTGTGAACTTCTTAATTCTCATAATTAGAGATTAGACAATTAAAACTATATTTATCCGTCTTGGTGTGAACAACCCTTAAGTCTTTAACATTGATCTTACTTGTAGTCTGGGAGAGATAATGATCTGAAACAGCACACATTTGCATTCATGATTGTGAATATGTTTCTCTGGGAAGTAACAAGATCAATCTTGGATATCTACAACCTTTTGTTTCTCCTTCTGTGAGGAATTTGGGTGTGGAGTTTGACAATTAACTCAAGTTTAATAAACTTAATCCTGTCATCTCTGTTTGCTTGCTTGCTAAAATTAAGCCGTTTCTATCCAAAAAGTCTCTGGAAGCTGCAATCTAGTATGAAATATCAATGCCATATGTATGACACGCCAATTCGTATTTTAATTTTTGGCGTGCTATCAACATGCATAATCGCTTTTCAGCGTGTTTTGAACGCTGTTGACTTAACGTTACATTACTGTATATATAAATATCAACCCGATCTCACAGAAAAATTCGTATGAATTTTACAAGGTGGCTAATTCGGAAAAATTCATACGAACTCACGAGTTTGCTAAATCGTACATATTTTACAAATTGGCCAATAGAGCATCACAGTCCCACCCACAGCCGGTGCCGGAAGTAAAAACTCCATTGACATTTGGGATATAAGCCATAAAAACGTAACCATACATGGTAGACTTAAAAATAGCTACGGCTGTACTAAGCGATTGTATACACTACCGGTCAAAAGTTTAAGATCGGTAAGATTTTTTATGTTTTTAAAAGAAGTCTCTTATGCTCACCAAGGCTGCAATTTTTTGATAAAAAATACACAAAAAACACAGTAATATTGTGAAATATTATGACAATTAAAAATGATCATAATAACATTTTGCTTCGTTTCACTCGGACATTTAACGGCGTGTACATACACGCGGAATCACTCGGACATTTAACGGCGTAGAAATACACGCATACACGTGGATAGCTCAAAATGTGTTTAGATAACCACTTGACTTGAAAGTGGCGTGTACTGTATGTTTAAACAAAAGTCATGATGCCATGTTGTGTATATCAAAGTTTCAAACTTCTCATTTACAACTGGTTCAAAATGCAGCTGCACGAAATCTGTGATTTCACGATTTCTTTCCTTCTGAAAGATCTACTAAAGAATTGGGTTTGTCTATAAATCTTCACATAGTAAAATGCAGAGCAATCTGTCTAATTTACTCCAACACTACCCTCATAGCCAAAGGTCTGAAGATCAAAACTTACAACAAATTCCAAGAACTTGCTTAAAGTGTTAATAGAGCTTTTTCTGTGGCAGCTTCCACTTTATGGAACAGCGTTCCAAACCACATTAGGGCTGCTTCTACTTTATCTGCATTCAAATCTAATCTTAAAACATATATCTTTTTAACTGGCTTTTAATACAGTGTAATGTCTTGTTTTGTTCCTTTTGAACTGAAACGGAATTAAAACAAAGCAACGTTCACACAGTTAACCCTGCTGACCAACCCTGACCCAGATTTACATTCTCAAAGGTAAGAAAAATAAACCACAGTTTCTGAGTATTACAACTTCATAGCAGAGTCTGTCTTTGTGTTCAACAATTTATTATAGGCCTGTGAAAGATCATGTTTGGCAAGCAGAGGGAAATGGCCTGTGACCCTGAAGGCCATGTTTGGCCTTCCTCATGACCATGAGAACTCATGAGCAGCACTGCAAAGCCTCAGTGGATATGTCTTTGGTTCGAGCCTTCAGGCCTGTTTTTCCCCATGAACTTCATTGTTAGTTTACAGATGCGACTTCAAATCAATCTATGTGGATATATCGAACAGCATAAGGGTTGTGTTAAAATCAAACAGAGCATATTTTATTATTATAACTGTTATTGTGTTTAAATATGTTGTACACAACTTAATGTCCACAAAAATACATTTTTTCCCTCAATATTCAAGTGGTGCAATTATAGCTTTGCTCAAATCTTGTCAGCAGCAAATAAAAGTGATTTTCTCTGCTGAAGGTAGTTCTCTCAAAAGGAGGGGAGGGATTGACCTCTGTGACAGCTTTGGTCTTCACCCTGACTGATTCTTGTTTACCCAGAATCCACTATGTTTACCCAGAGGACCTGCAGAGAGATGGGCATTCATCATATTCACCTGGGTTCGAAAACCCGCTGATGCCTTGCCATGCATTTATCCTCAACTGACCGGGCCAGACCAGAACAAAGACTGAGTAAAACAATAAATACAGATCCTAATGTCTTCATTCCCATTGGTGATTGCTGCATTGCATTGCTCATTTATGTACTATTTACCACAGTGCAATAAAACATTTTCAGCTAAATGTTTCAGGCCATGCGACACCAATTTAGCCCTCCACAAATTAAATCATTACAGACTGCATCATTTTGCCCAATTTTATGATATCTCATAAAGTAAAAATGTGAATATAAAAGGCAGCATGCACACATTTTATCTGAGACGGTCTGTCTGCACACATTTCATTTCACCACTGAGCTGCATTACTGCTCTCAAATTGCAGTGTATTACTATAGTGCATTCTCCTTTAAAAATATAGCTTGCATTGTGTGTATGTGTGTGTGTTTTAAAGGCTTTTATATATAAATGTACAATTCGAGTGAGCCCAAATGCACTGATGTCTAATTATCCAGTGAAGAACATGTAGAAGCAGTAATGTACACATCTGCACACACACACACAAAGCACTAATGTGTGCATTAACATTTTCCTGACATTGCCAGGCCATTAGCGGCTGGTTGACTGACTATTATGGACCAGGATCCTAATTTAGGAGGTGAACTCTGCTTTTAATGAGGGGGCGAGTGGGGGTGTATGAACAGAAAAGACAGCAAAAAAAAATAGGATAGTTTTCTTTTCATGAATAGCAGCCGACGCATACACAGACAACAAGCATTAGTTGGCGAGTCCGGACACGTTTCCTTCCTTGCTTTTAATTCACCCTACTTCACCAGTCACGTTCTATGAAACGTTCCAACGGTTCAAATGTCATTTCCTGAGTGCATCACTACAATCTTGAGGCTTATTTTTCCAGTTTCAAAGGAATTGTGGAAAAACACCCACATTGTATTAAACGGAAATGCATTAAACGATCAACGCACATTACAGATTTAAAACAGGGATTTCCCCTACTTCTCTAGTTCTTAAACCTATTAAAAAGACAAGGGTGTTTACCATCGGAGGTCAACTGTCCCATTGACACAGGCGTTAACGCTTGGACATCAGTCTAAAAGTGACATCTCTGTGTCATCAGATGTTAATGCTTGGCTGATTGGCTGCTTGGAGTCCACTATCTCAATTCAGACTCTATTGTAAGGTATATGACCGCCAGAGTCAGCCCACATTTCCATTGTAGATGTTCACAATGTGTTTAACAACCTCTCAACCAGCATTGAGAATTCAACGGTTGTTTATACATGAGCAGAATGCAAAAGCATCCCAAATGTTTTATAATAAAATGGATCATGCAGTGGTGATTTTGTCCAAAGACTGGAATGCAAAGCAATATCGGAAGGGTTCAGGTGACGGGGACACAGTGAGTCGGTGGCAGTTGTAAAAAACTGGGAGCTTCTCAACAGTGTTTGCCAACACAGACAGCGGTGATGATTGTGCATCTGGTCTGAGTTGACTTGATCAATGTTTGAAGTCACTGACATCTGGCCCCTTCACACACTTACACGTTTACTTCAATTAACACACTCCACACACACTTACACTCTGTAAAAGCTGGCACACATTCAATGCTTGCTTTTGCACGAGCTTTTAAACACCACCAATAGAGCTTCCATGCATTTGAGGAATCTTAAAGGAGTAGTTCACTTTTAAAAACTTTAGCTGATAATTTACTCACCCCCATGCCATCCAAGATATCCATGTCATTCTTTCTTCATTCGAAAAAGAAATTAAGGGTTTTGATGAAAACATTCCAGGATTTTTTCTCCATATAATGCACTTTAATGGGAACCTTTTCATTTTGTTCGTTGAAAGAACCAAATGAACACGAAAAAGATTCATTTATTTTGATAATCAAGTTCGAACAGTAGTCACGAACGCGCAATCGCAGAACAGATCAAGGCGAGCATTTGAGCTTATAAAACTTAAACTTTGTTATTTATTTTTTAAATGAGCAATCGTTTCGCTAGATAAGACCCCTATTCATCGCCTGGAATCGTTTAAAGCCCTTTGAACGAAGTGCATTATATGGAGAAAAATCCTGGAATGTTTTCATCAAAAACCTTAATTTCTTTTTCGAATGAAGAAAGAATGACATGGATATCTTGGATGGCATGGGGGTGAGTAAATTATCAGCTAAAGTTTTTAAAAGTGAACTACTCCTTTAAGATTCCTCAAATGCATGGAAGCTTATTGGTGGTGTTTAAAAGCTCGTGCAAAAGCAAGCATTGAATGTGTGCCAGCTTTTACAGAGTGTAAGTTTACTATAAATATTAGACTACAAATAAAATACTAATATAGATTATAAATACATAGGCTATAGGAGGAAAGGTTAGCACTAAATTATCACAATCTACAAATCACACACACATTTCAAGTTGGCCAGGCTCTATGAATCTTTTGTTCTTCTCCATTAGTTATTTAAATAATTTTGGATGTATTTTGAAGTCACATTGCAAAAATTCTCTCCAAGGAGTGAGGCACGAGGCTCCTGGATATTCTTTAAAACCTCAGGCAAGGAATTTGTTGGCCGTTATGTATTCCACTAAGCCCTAAGTGCAATTCCCTGTTTCCACTTGTACACCAGAAACTCTGTCCATCTGTTCCATGTAACCTCAATGGAAAAAGAAAACCCTTAAATATAGTTTTTTATATAAGCATAGTAACTTAAGACTGTTAAAGGATAAGGCCTGATTTTACTGTCACAATAATTCACTTTTTCCACACAAAGACCGAGATAAACAACATACTGATACCAAACTGAGTAGGGTTGTCAAGCGATTAATGCGATTAATCGCATCCAAATTAAAAGTTTGTGTTTACATAATATATGAGGGTGCACTGTGTGTAATAATTATTTTATATCTATATATAAATACACACACCTGCTTGTATATATTTCAGAAATATTTTCATGTATATACTGGATATAGATTTATATATAATTTATATTATATATAAACATGAATATTTTATGTATAAATAATATTTTTTTCTTAAATATACATACATGTGTGTATTTATATATATACACAAAATAATTATACATAGTGCACCCACATATTATGTAAACTTTTAATTTGAATGCGATTAATCGCGATTAATCGTTTAACAACCCTAGAACTGAGTATTTCAGTGGTCAGTTGTGATCACTTGAAACACAAATATAGCAGGCTGCTATGCATTTGTCATTAATTCCTGGTATTATCTCGAAAATAATAACTCTGACATCATACGGTGAGAACAGCGTTCAGAATAGGAGTTTTATTTTTTTTTATGACTCTGCGGTCACCATCTGTGACTGCAAGTCTTTCAAACAAACCAAAAATGATTAATAAGTCTTTAAGTAGACGTATCCCTATGAGCTGGCACAAGTTGCGGTGTTGCAGGATGCATTAGTCTGATAACTGAGGCACTCTAAAGCTTAATGAAGCTAAAGTCAACGTCTTCTACCTCTAACCAGCTGCTGCAGATTGTTCCCTATTGGGTCGTGAAGGGACACAAGCAGGGTTACCTCATTTAACACAAGCTGCTGGGGCCACCTGAGATATTAGTGTTGATACAGCCTCTCTGCCATTACTAAAGATCTTTCTGCTTTTTTCCACTCCATAGACGCCAAAAAGCAAGAAGTTAGAGTCAAAGGAACACTGCGTTCCTGTCCACTGCTGCAAGCTGCTAAAAATAATTTCAGCTGTTCATAATAACAAAAACTGAGCAAGTACAGACACTGCACATTCAAAAAGGTTTCGTAATATAATAAAATATAAATTCCACTTGCATCTATATATATATATATATATATATATATACACTATTTCAATATACATAATCCAGTCTTAATTGTAACATGATCCTTCAAATTTCATTCTAACAAGCTGATGTGCTGCTCAAGAATATTAAATATTATAAACAGTTGGGCTGTTTAATACGTTAGTGGAAACCTTGATACATTTTTGTATAAGATAAATAAGTAAATACGATTTTTTGATGTATAGAAAGTTTAAAAGAACAGCAAATATAAATATTTTCTAACTTTAGAAATGACTTTACTGTCACTTTTGATCAATGTAATGTGTCCTTGCTGAATATAAGTATTTATTTCTATAAAAAAAAAGCCTTTGTATTGTTTGTATGTGTAAATTATCACATCCGGTCATTATCACAAAATAAACCCCTTCAGGGTAAAATAAGACCCCCTGTCTTCATGTCTGGACCCTGTCTGTTTTTTTGCGATAATGACAGGCTGAGCGGTCAAAAAATCCTGTTAGCTTTATGAATTTCCCTTCATTCATCGAGCTCATTTGAGGCCGCCATTAAGAGCAATGCAATGACCAGTATTATTTTGTAATTTTTTATTTTTGTGCATTTTACATAGCATTACGGACAAAGCTTTTTATAAAAAATAATAATTAGTCTCTCCTGGAGATATTGTCCATTTAGTTATTGTCCGGGTTTTAGTCATATGTACCCAATAATGTCATTACAGACAATGGGCATTCTGCTTCCAGATTTCATGAGTGCCGTAAACTTGAAGAAATCTGTGTCCAGTTCATTCAGACCTGTGTGAGATTTATAGAAGAATGGCATTTTGTGTTGTACGTCAACTTGGCAAGAGAGTCGTTTGGGAGCCATAATTGATTTGCTCAGCTTTGTACCATCTGACGACTTTCTTCGCCCATCGGCACTCCGCGAAATCCCAGCTATCCTCCGTTTGACATTTACCATGAAGTCTTTAGCGAAACTGCGTCCAGAACTGTGCTTTTGTTCAGTCTGTTCTGGACATTCTGGTAAGTCCATCCAGTTCTGAATGAGATCAGCGAAGCTGTTGTCTCCCAGCACTGAGCGGCTGCCGGTTACGCCCGCGGGTGAGTAGTGACGTAGTCCAGTCATCCGGGTCACTTGCGGTCTCAAACGCCGTCCAACTTTCCAAGCAAGCATCGGAAGTTGACTTCGGACGCACTCTGGAGTTGGCGGCCTGGTTGGTGCGAAGACACGCAGACGAAGATACACGGATGTTTTTGGCGCGCCGTAACACCACTCCTTCATCCTGCCAGGAGGCCTCAGAGTAACCCGAATCGAACTCGAGACTTCGCTCGCTGCTCGGTGAGCTAACGGCCGATGGGTCGCCGACGGTGTCCTCCTCCTCCAGAGAGCTAGACAGACAGCAGGCAGAGTCGTAACTACTCGCCTCACTGGCATCGCTGATCCTCAAGCGTGCTCGACGTTCCCGCTGGGCTATCAGCTGCTTGCAAGCACGCAACCTCACTGGAGGTCCAACAGGGGGCGCTGCGCAGCTCCGCCGCAAATGCTTTAGATCCTGTAGGGATCGCATCATATAACGCATCTGTTCCCGTCAGACAGTCGCCAGATTCTTGTAGACACAACTGTAAAGAGACAGAAAGAAAGAGTAAGAAACCAGGCGAAAATTTTTAAATGCATAAACATACTTGTATTTTAATTAAGCTCAAGCTACAAGAAGATAACCACCACTAAATTAAATTTGGGTCACCCTCTTTTAAGTTTCCTCTGATTGACTAATCATGCTCCCTAAACAGGCTTGGACCTGCACTGTTAGAGAGGGCATGGCTCTATTTATCTGGAGGAGCTGAAAAACCACTCTATCCTAGGTAGAGGGAAACTTAACAACCGTTGAATGCACATGGTATGGACACACTCACACCCAGCTATCAAAAAGGATGGATGACTACTACGAATCAGTTAGAATAAACCTGTTACTAGCCACACCTGAACTATATCTTTTCAATAGAGTAATTACCACACCTTCCATCCATGCTGTCAGAAACATGTACACAAACATATACACAAATCATAATCAAGAAATGGAAGAGCAATAACTTCCTCATTTGAAATGGATGAAATTAGTAAATTGCAATTTCAATACAAACTACTTGCTTTCAAGACTGAAGCTACATCATTTATTCATAGACAGTAAAATAAAATAGAATTGAAATATGACCAGATAAGTCTCAAAATGTCCTCTATTGGCAACAAGTCCCACATCCTAACTTAACTAATAAATGCAACAACTGTTTGATGCCATGTTTGATGTAGTTGCATTCACCCCAATGCATATTAATTTGAAATAACTCATCACAAACAAAACCAGTACAATAATGCAAGTGCCTAATTCTGTTTTAATTTGTCTGAAATACTCTAATGTATGAGTATTTTTTTCCAAACGGTGAGTGCCAACATCTTAACAGCTTAAAAACACACAGAGTGTGGATACCATGTGAACACAGCAATAATGGCATGCAGACGGGGTCGAGTGACTGGCATTATTTATATGCACAGATTGGCATGAGGTCCAGATGTCATTCCATATGCTAAAATTTCAGCAACGGACATTACTTCACAATAACTAATCTTTTGCTGCACATAATGTAAAGTGATGAGCAATCAGTGTACTTCTACAGAGTAAACAATCTATTGTAATTAACAAGACAAAGTGTGGAGAGGTGATGATTTAGAGGCATGCTTACCATGATTCTGGAATGATGAAAATCAAAAATCCAGTAACTTTAAACACTCCTGAAATAAAATATAAAAGTTGTATAAAACATCATGCTTTGCAATAGTTGAATAAAGCAAAAAAAGTTAAATAAAGCAATATTTTGCATATAAATAATTAAGAAAACAAAAGTAACTTTTATCTGGTAAAAAAAAATCATGCATGAAGCTGATCAAATGTGGAACTAAGTCTTGCACTTACATTTGTTGTGAAGCACAAAATCAGTCCAGGCAGTGCAGATGTGGCTGTTGTGACTCAAACTCCAGATCATGAGCCCCTCACTGCAGACAAGCTATAATGTGCGTCTGTGTCATTCTAGCATGCGCGTCTCAGCCAATCACAGCGCAGCATCGCGCCGCAATCCAATCAAATGATCGCAGCGGGAGCCAATCAGAGCTCGCCTGAAATCTGAGCGCTCGTTTCCACCCTCGCTCAAATTATGAATGTTCAATGATGCCAGAAATACAGAGCAAATATCCAACACAAGACGATAATTACACTATTCTTTATCTATTCTTATTTTATCATTTATTTATAAATAAGCACTTAAGATATGTATTATATTTTACTCATATTCTTGGTATGAAATACAAGGAAACAAGCACTGAAGTGGCGAAAATGTCACTATACAATTTGTTAATTAATAATATCTTGTTCATTTTCACATAAAAGACATTTTTAAGCTTAAAAACGTAATCTATACCGTTAAGCAGCAACGTTGAATCATTAGAAAACCATCGCCAAATATAATGTACGAACATATTTAGGCTGACAGGAGACATATTTGTCTTCGCCCGAAGTTGCTCATTTGAGAATCCCATAATCACATCTTTAAATATGTTAAAGATGTCCTCAAATTCACTTACCCTGCTGTTACCAGTATAGCTTAAATGTTCTCTGATAATGTGTAAATGTCCATAATATGACACTCAGAAGAGTAAGAGTTAGTGAGATACACGGCATGTTGAACAGCGCTCTCTGGCGGTCAGAGAAAACGCATCATTGTCTGATTCTTTTTTTTTTTTTTTTTTGCATTTTCAGAAAATAAACTTTGCCTAGTTCTGCGAATATATTATTCTCTTAACCAGTTCAACCAAATTCCCACCAAAGCCACATGGGGTTGATGCCACTGTCAAGGTGTTTATTGTAATTAGAGTAAAATCTTCCCATTCACGTTTCCATTCTTTATTTTTCTTCCATCCTAATCTGTGGTAGGTTAGTTTAGAAGTCTTTGGACGATTAGGCTTGCACACAAAAACATGGCTATACAATCAAGTTGATCCTTTTGTGATGCAAAGCTGAAATGTGGCAATCCAGTTTACATATAGGAAAAAGTGTGAACAATTGCCTAAAACTGTGATTCCACACATTGTGTTGAAGATGGCCACTTCATCTTGGTTGTTAAAGTGATCTTCCTGAAGCGTTAAAAGTTAACTATGTCAGATCAGCAAGCTGGGCATGTCTTCAAGATTTGTTTCTTTATTTGCCTTCACCGAACAGAAACAAACTAACACATGCTGCTTAAAGTTAGTGTTCATAACAACAGTATCCTACAGGTCTACAATCAGTTTGCTTTTCATCTATATAAAAATAAGGACAAAGTTCAGCTAGACCAGCCTGACCCTTAAACTAATTTATACTGGCACATTTCTAGTGCTAGTAATTCAGATTTCCAAGCAACAAAGGGAGTGTAAAACAAACATTTACCAATCTCCAAGTGCACAAAGAGAGAAGTTCATCCAAACTTTACCTGCACTTTCTAAATAGAAAAAATATGGACAGCAAATGTGTGTTGTGTTTTGTCACAGAATTCCCTAAGTTATATCAGTGTACCATTAATTAAATACTACCAGCAATATTTGTTGGTATTTGTGTTTAATATTTACATGTATTTATGTATTTGTTTACATGTAATTTGATGTGTTGGTGTGATTAAAGATTTTCTAATATGCAAAATTAAATTTTAAAAGCAGCCCAAACAACTACATGACATAAAATAATTAAGTTTATTTATTTAATTACTTTCTTTAGGTTACTTTTTGCAGGGACAGTACATCAAAATCCATACCTAAGTGAATTATTATTATTTTTTTTACATATTGGTTTATTAAGAGTTATTAAGAGTTTATTAAGAGTTAAAAATTAAGAGACCACTGCCAAATCAGACAGTTGCTTCTGGATTTATTATTTATATTATAAATAATAAATGCAGAGCAACTGCTGATTTGGCAGTGGTCTCTTAATTTTTTCCATAGCTGTATGTATATTGTTGGTCTTATATGTACGCATATTGAAACACAAGCAACACAAATTCCCCTAAGGGGATAATATAAAACTATACTTACGGTATATTTAATTATATGCATTAGAGTACTTACATTAACTCCAATGACCTCATTGAGTCATTTTGGCAGGCAACAAAAAGTGGCTATTATAGGTTTAATGACTGATCTGTGATCTGTTTTAGGCTTTCATTCACCTGCCGTCCTGCTGGAGTTTCAGATCCTCTCGGTCACACCATCAGCTGTGTTTGAGGATCCCGTCATCAATCCCAACAACATCTTCACCATCCAGGTCGCCTGAATATTAGCAAATGAATATATTCAGCATTATTACTGTATTGAATATATAACCTGACAGTAAGGTTTCAAAGTCTAATAATTCAGCAGTGTATTTTTTATATACAAGCATTGTGGCTACAAAGACTTTGATAAGACAGTATGCAGACTTTAGCAAACAGAATATTCTATGCATAAAACCTTATGTTAAAAAAGAAGGTTTTTTAACATAAGAACACCCTCATGTTATTTCAAACCCTTTTTATTTAAATAATTTACATTTTTACAGCATTTTAATTTGATTCCTTGTTATTATAAGCTCATATTGGTTCTCTAATGAGTCAATAAGCAATATGCACCAGAAAATATAATTAATATAGTCAGTCAATACCATCAAATCAAAATCAACCACCATACCATTGATACCATTGATTTGATAACATAACTCACACACACACACACATACATATATATACAGCTATGGAAAATCAGCCAAATTATAATATAAATAATTATATAATATATATATAATAATTTATATTATAAATAATAAATCCAGAGCAACTGCTGATTTGGCAGTGGTTTCTTATTTTTTTCCATAGCTGTGTATATATATATATATATATATATATATATATATATATATATATATATATATATATATATATATATATATATATATATATATATATATATCAAACAAACAAAAATAAATGCCATTTTGAATTCACCCAGTAAGTTAGATACATTTCAGATCTGTATGAACTACAGTCAAAAGTGATTCCAGCCCCATTTTCTCTCCAGCCAAAATCCAGATCCTGATCATAGTCACTCCGGTAGATGAGTTTGACCTTCAGATTTTGGGTCCGTTGGCGCTGCCGGTCCCTGAAGACACCTGTCGTAGGAGTGGTGAATGCAGTCGATCAAGACTAGCCCTTTAACTCCCTCCGACTGCCCATCTCAGGAGGAGACTCAGGTTGCACTATTGATCCAGTCGGAGGTGAGATCATATGGATCATCCCAACTTAAATGCTCATAAATGGTCCATTATACTCCAAACGTAATTTTAAATGATTATTTCAATTACCCTCCACAATAATCACATTGTCCAGCTGCATCAGTCCTGCTTTTTCAATCTGTTAGACAGCAGTATTTGGCTCCAGAACTGGACAATCACCAAAAGTGTGATTCACCAGCTGAATACTGAAAACACACACTCTGCCTATGTATTACCCATATTGTTAAGTGACAGAGGAACTTGTGGCATAATATGCGTTTGAAAGAAAAAATGCCTTTTTTGCAGCAGAAAATTGCACTACATTTACTGTAGTAGCATTGTCACACCTAACCAGTTCGAGAGCCACTATCTTTTCAGAAAAAGTTAAAAGTGATACAGACATTCACATTATTCTTTTTCTCTATAGTGAACGGTAACTCTCCAGTCTGTGACCCATTCTCATTAAAATCCATTATCTTCTTCATACTGGCGGCTGGAGTTCCCATTGTCACCCTTCTGCTGCACAATCACCAATGTTAACATCACAATCATTACTATGAATTCAACAGTCAAAGATGAACATCAACCATGTATGAGTTCACCATTCAGGTGCCTGATGGGAAATACAGCACTGACATGGTCACTTCTATTCCAGTTGTGCCAACCAACATGTACCACAACCACCACAGTGAGCATTTCCTATCAGCCTACATGTTTTTTTTTCTAATATAGAAGATAGATACTCGCTATTACTTCAGATGCATGTACCTGTTTGTGTCTGTATTCTCCAGACGAGAGTGTTGAGTGAGTTCTGGGATTCACAGGCCTGTGGTTTGTGGTTCTTTCCATCTTTTCCACCAACACTGTCGGGTCACATGACTGTAGTCTTACAGAGTGACAACACCTGGCCGTTTTGCGATACAAAATTATTATTTGTGTTTTGAGCGAGACGCTGTAAATTAAATATGTGAGACATGACTGTCAGACATGTTTGTAATACAGCGCATGGTGCAACTGTTAGCTAGCTGCTATATAAAAAGCGAATGGAAGCCTACAAATAAATATAAAACATTATGTTCCGTACAAATATGTATTTTAATTACAGTTTCTGACAAAATACTACAGGCTACTTACCATTAGTCTTTCTACTTCAGCCACCACTTCATTCTCACACTCATTTTTTACGCATTTTTACAGAAAAAAAAATTCAAACGGCACGAAATGCGGTGCGCACGCGCGAGTCGCAACCGTCAACATCGGTTGTCTATCATGTATGAAAAACATAATAATAAAAAAATTATATATAATATATATCATATATCAGCGCATTGGAACCGTATACTGTAGATTGGAACTAATAAAACATACCTTCTGTGTGATCCAGCTTTTCTTTTTGTAAGGAAAATAACATACTAAACCACTGAACATTTTGTTTTGGAAATTACGTTTTTTATTATTATTATTATTTTTTTAACTTAATAGTAGGCTACGCTAGATTTAATTGTTCAAAAAGATTGATAATAGGCTAATATAGTGTGGTGCCATTTCAAAAAACAGCCACTAGATGACAGTGTCAGTCTGCCAAAAGACAGCATTCCATATTTCCCATTCATTTGTAGAGGTTTAATGGGAAAGCTCAAGACCCAGGTTAGATTACAGTGTGTGAGACATTTCCAAATGAGTGTAATTACAATTTTGAGAAGCATATGTTCTGAACACGGTGATTAATTAACCTGAGATTTTGTCTTTCGACAGTAACTTGTTTAATTCAGCAACGAAGCCTCATCTTCCAGCTGTCCAATCTTAGAAAAGAAATTAATCTTAATGTTCCTTAAATAATTAAGTTAGTTAATGTTCTTAGAGACCTCTCCAGGTAATGGTTAGCCAATTTCAGTTAAAGCATAATATACTAAAATTAGAAAATGTTCCAGTTGATGCCCTACAGCAACTCCTTTAATGTGTATTTTATTACTGCGATTGGATATTAAATTAATTATTCAGCCACTGAAGTGAACTTATTAACCTCCACAAAATGTACACTTGAAATAAAAAACACAGCTGGCAGAGCTTCATCTAGTGAATGAACTTTTATTTAAATTAAATCATTATATAGGACTTTCAAAAGAACTTTATTCTTTACCAAATAACAAAACAAAAAAACACTACCCTTTTTCTCAATTAGATTTCCATTATTAATCACTATTTATTCTTACATGGTGTGAAATTTCTGGAGCAGAAATGTTTACGTACAGTAGGACAACTGGGGGACAGAATAAAGTCCATTGTAAACGGAAGTCAAGGCACAAACAGAATGCTAGAAAGAGGAATGAGAAGATAGAAAAGAAGAAAAAAAGATTGTTAGATACTGTTACGAACCTACTTTAAATATCAGTTACATTTTAGCAGTTCTTTCTCCATTTGTGAAGCTTTTTTTGTGCTTTTTTTAGTTTTTTGTTGTTTTTGTACTTTTTTAATTTAATTTTAAAAAGGAATGTTACGCTGATGTGAACTGATTACTTGTATTGATATATTTGCTATCTTCTATCATGCAGGAAAACTTTCCATTTTGCTATCAACAAAGACGTCATGTAAACATCATAAAAAAACGCTTTCCTTTTCAATCATACTCTATATCCAATGCCTGCTGGTAGTTTAAAAAATAAGCATTATGCAATTAAAAGTTGAATAAAATTTGCACATCATATTCCCTAGAGTAAAATGAAAGTATCATATAAAACATTTTGTTGCCTCTGCTATTACTCAGGATGGGGGAAGAAAAAAAAAACGAACAAAAGTGGAGAAAATAAACAACACAAATGGACAATGGATAATACAACAGTTGGCGATTTGTGTTATTAATACAGATATTAAATGTCAAACACAATGATGGGACGGTGTCCGGAGGGAGGGAGGACAGAGGCTAAGGTTGTTGGCAATCATTGAAATTGTGTCGGGCTCCTCTGAGCAATCAGTCGTCGTGGTTGGCCAGAGCAGATGCCCGGGACGTATTCCACCCCTGCTTCCTCTGGTCATCAAAACTGTTCAAGTAATCTAAAAGAGGAAGAGAAATAAGTTAGAATGCCAAGCAAAGTAGTATAACTAGACAGGACTGTGGTTTTTGTGTATCTTACCTCGACTCAGCTTCCTTTTTTTGTGCTCTAGAAGAGGCCACAATCCTTCAGGTTGTTTCTGATGATGACGTCGGTGACCGCGTCGAAAACGAACTGCACGTTCTTGGTGTCTGTGGCACAGGTGAAGTGTGGGTAAATCTCTCTTGGTTTCCTTCTTCTTGTTCAGGTCCTCAAACTTGGTGCGGATGTACTCGGCGGCCTCGTCGTAGTTGTTGGCACCTTGTCGAGAGGGGAAACGCAAAGCACAATGAGAAAAGGATGGAGACGGAAAGACAGGAAAATAGGTGAAAGACAGGAAGCTGGAAATTGGAAAACAATATGAATAAAAGTTCACACAATGATTCCCACTTAAAATGACACATGATCTCTCCCAATTGATGGATATCAGTAAAGCCGCTTGCACTGTTAGATCAATGTCTCGTGCACTACTGCATGGGATATAATGAATTGCTGGCCATTTGGATATCAACATTGATGGACACCCTCATTTGAATAAACCCCTTGATGAGCACTTGAAGTGAACAGCCTCACAAAGACTGGAAATGCCTGAATTAAACTGGTTTGTACTAGTCTGTTTTTCACATGGAATATGTGCATGCATCAAAGACAATATGAATATGGCATTACCAACACATTTTAACTTCTGTAATGTGATGCATTTCATGGTTGAAATGAATACTCAGCCTGAAATAATGTAGGATTTATCGTGAAAAGTAGGCAATGATCGTAATGGTTGAAGGGACAGTTCACCCAAAAAATATATATAAATGAAAAAACTGTTGCTGATAATTTACTTATCCCCCTTTCATCCAAGATATCAATGTCATTCTTTCTTCATTTGAAAAGAAATTAAGGTTGAAATTCGCTCCATAAAAAGCTACTCAACTACTTTTTTTGTATCAGATTATTAATATGCATTATTAATATTAACTACAATAATCAATATAAAATATAATAAATTTATATTAACAATTTAATATGATTAATGTATTTTATGGCACAAAAAGACCATGTCACAATTATTAAGACACTAAAAAGGTCTATTGATTTCATGTTTTCTTTAATGCATAGGTAAAGCAATGAGCTTGCATTTTATTGAACTGAAGCACTCAAAAGCACTTCTGGAGCACTTGTGCACTTGATTTAGATGATTTATTGTGAAGTTGGCTGTTTTATAGTACCTGCATACTCTGGGAAACAGATGGTCAAGGGGCTGTGTATGATCTTCTGCTCGAACAGGTCTTTCTTGTTGAGGAAGAGAATGATGGAGGTCTCGGTGAACCACTTGTTGTTGCAGATGCTGTCGAAGAGCTTCATGCTCTCGTGCATTCCAATTCTGTGGTGGAATTAAGAACCGGTTCATTATTCAGGCCTGTATTGATGAAAGAAAGCCTGAAATATGACACAACTACACTACCGTTCCAAAGCTTGGGTAAGAGAGATTTTATTTTTATTTAAAGAAAGAAATTAGTACTTGTGTATTAAATTGATCAAAAGTGACAGTAAAGACATTTAATTTTACTAAAAAATTCTAATTTATAGTTCACTTTCAAAAAACTTTTGATAATTTACTCACCCATGTCATCCAAGATGTCCATGTCTCTACTTCTTAGTAAAAAAGAAATTAAGGTTTTTGATGAAAACATTCCAGGATTTTCTCCATATAATGGACTTCAATGGGAACTCAAACGGTTCAAGGTCCAAAAGACAGTTTCTGTGCAAACTGCAAACAGTTTAAAAGGGCTTTAAACGATTCCAGACGATGAATAAGGGTCTTATCAAGCGAAACGATTGCTCATTTAATAAATAAATAACAGTTAAAGTTTTATAAGCTCAAATGGTCGCCTTGCTCTGTTCTGTGATGAGCGTGTTCGTGTCAACTTCTCCTGTTTTCAGTCAATTTGTTCGCTTTGTTCGTTGAATGAACCAAATGACTCAGAAAGATTTGTTCATTTTGTTATTAAATGAGCGATCGTTTCGCTTGATAAGACCCTTATTCATCGTCTGGAATCGTTTAAAGCCCTTTGAACAGTTTGCAGTTTGTACTGAAACGTGTCTTTCTGGACCTTGAACCGTTTGGTTCCCATTGAAGTCCATTATATGGAGAAAATCCTGAATATTTTCATCAAAAACCTTAATTTCTTTTCGACTGAAGAAAGAAAGACATGGACATCTTGGATGACATGGGGTGAGTAAATTATCAGCAAAAGTTTTTTAAAAAGTGAATTACTCCTTTAACTTTGTATTCATCAAAAGAATCATGAAAAACAATGTATTCACAAAAATATTAAGCCGTTTTCAATATTGATAATAAGAAAAATGTTTCTTGAGAAGCAAACCAGCATATTAGAAAGATTTCTGAAGGATGTAACAATGACGACTGGAGTAAAGATTTGCAATCAGGAATAATATTTTTCAATATTACTCTTTTGACTACTTCAAATAAACCAAATCAAACTTTGAATGGCAGTCTATGCCGTATCATATGTGAAGAAGTCTTAAGGTGCGGTAGAAAAGCAGCATATTTCATTCTAACAATACAATTAAACCTTGACTAAAAAAATGTGCAGAAGTGTACAAGTGCAGCCTCTTTGATTCTTAATAGCTTCATGAATTATAAACTGATCTGGGGTAAAAGCTAAGAGGATCTCACCATTTCTTCATCCTCAGCCAGCACCAGGTCGTCACGCACTCATGGCCACACAGAAGATAATGGCCGTCACACCTTCGAAACAGTGGATCCACTTCTTTCTCTCTGAACGCTGGCCACCGACATCAAACATCCTGTGGAGAGAGAGAAGAGAGAGACGCATAAATGGCCAGCACAGACAAATGTACAAGTAATCAATGACAAAAATGCCCTGAACAACCAACAAAGCAAGGCAGAACATGCATTCATCCAAATAAGCAGACAGATTATTTAATTTGACGCAAATGTAATGAGCCTGTTTAATGTGTCATACTATCCTAAAGGACTCGTTATGTCATTGTTTTATTAAAAACTCATCAAAACATACCATAAAGCTCCTCCCACCATGTCTTAACCAATGGCATTAGTTATTGTACTGGCTTAATAGACTTGAAATAAGGTACACACGGTATGGACTTTTTGTCTCTGTTTTATGATTGTTTTTTTGACTGGAAATTTGAGGGAAATTTTCAATGTTTTGTCAGCAGAATTTTGAGGTTGCTGACTCAGTATTCTGACGCCCTTAGAGAGGTTGATTATGTCCTTTCCTCTTCTTTAGGTCTGGACGTTCACATCTGTCACTGACATTTGTTGACATTTGAGTCTGGGCTTTGTTTCTATGGCAATGGAGGGGTTGAAAGCAGAATGGATGAGACTGGGAGGGAGGATGGAAGAGCTGGGACTTCCTATCTGTTGCAGGAGTCGTTTATTTCTGTCGGTCACACATTTGTCTCTTTAACCGTGTGGACCTGGAAAAAGACGTCATTGGCATTTCTAGGAAATTCCATAATCATCCTCCCTCTTGTATGACTTTTCTTTTTTTTTACACACGATACATAATATGATTTACAAGTCATTTAAAAAGTAATAGACCTTCTTGGACAGCTGGCTTGTGTTTGATCTTTCTAAAGGTTGGGCTGACATTTCTTCTGTAGATTAAAGCCGACTCATTCAAAGAGAATCATGCCAGCCTTGCTAAATCCCATAAACTCCTAAAACCAAACGCCCTCAACAGTTTTAAGAGAAATTAATCCCAAAACCTCAGGCCAGAACACATGGATGGCATGGAATTAATTCCTTGATTCCATTGAGGGTTAAAGAGGGTGTTGCTAGCTAACGGAAATAGCGAAGGCTGTTCCAATATGGCAGATGAGTTGTTTGAAGTGCGAATGTGTGTGAACACACGTTAGCGCGGCTACTAGAGAGTGTGAATAAAATAATCTGTTAAAATCAGAGCGAAAAAGACATCCATGTGCGTAGAGGTTTCTCACTTGAAGTGTAGGTCTTTGAAGGTGAAATGTGTCTCTACGATGCCAGTGGTCTTCACTCTGGTCCTCAGCACGTCCTGCTGGGTTGGGATGTAGTCTGCTTTGGCTATCCTCTCCATGTCATTCAGATAACTGCAAAACACACAGGATGGTACATGTAACAATTACGTTTTTAAACAATAGCATTTCCTCCTAGACTAGACCCTTTCAATGTTCACTACTGCATACAATTACTATATAGAGTGGTGGCCAAAATTATTAGAACGGTAAGATTTTTTAATGTTTTAAAAGAAATAATTTATTTGATTAATACATTTTGAATATATATGAATATATTTTAAATGCGGTCAAGACCTGTTATATATGCGTTATACATATATATATATATATATATAGTGTTAAACTACAGGGCTGTTGAATGCTTGAATCTGATTGGTTGACTAATGTTCTTAGGTATGCAGTTATTTATTTCAGGGAATTATATATATATATATATATATATATATATATATATATATATATATATATATTTACACATTTCTGCATCAGTCTTCAGTGTCACATGATCCTTCAGAAATCATTCTAATATAATTTTGATGCTCAAGAAATTTTTTTTAAATCATATATATCTATGTTTTTTTAATTATATTTTATTTACATTTTTATTATTTATTTATTATTGTTGTGTACAATTTTACAGGATTATCTGATGAAAAGAAAGTTCAAAAGAACAGCATTTATCTGAAATAGAAAGCTTTTGTAACATTATCACTAACATTAAAAAGTTTGGGGCTCTACGTTTTTTTATTTATTTATTTTTTTTTAAATAAAACAAATTAATAAGTTTATTGAGCAAGGATGCATTCAATTGATCAAAAGTGACCGTATAGACATGTATAATGTTGCAAAAGCTTTCTCAAAGAATTTCTATATAAGTAACCAGACAGTTTCTGGTCTCATTGACTTCCATAGTAGGAAAAAAAATATACTATGGAAGTCAATGAGACCAGAAACTGTCTGGTAACTGATATTCTTCTAAATTCAAAAACTTGGATAGGCTTGGATTCAAAAACGGTAAAACTCAACTGTTTAACTCAGGGGGAGTTGTAAAATGAGCCTATTTCCAAAAAAGTGGAGTATCGCTTTAACTTTGAATGCACAAAAATCTTTTTTTTTCTCTCAAATTTTCCAGACACCCAACTTTTACTCTGAAAACCACTGCCATAAAATACTAAATATACACAAGTCAAAAATGTTATTGTTCACTTTTGTCTCTCAGTTGTAGCAGCATTGGTTAACATTTCTTGTAGATGTTCTTATGCAAAGCATTGTTTGGAAATCTGATTTAGACCATTGCACACAGAGAACCTGCCAAAGTCTGCGAGAGTGACAATGCAGATCTTCATTCAGCTGCCAATCAAAGGCTGATAAAGACTCACAGTAACACAGCTTGGATAAGCTGCGTAGGCAAGAACTCCTGCCAGAAACACTGAATGTTATTGCTCCACCTAATGCCGTACAATCCCACTACAGCTCAGAATTCATGTTTTCAATATCACAAAAGACCAACACAGCATAAGTTCCTCCAAGTTTTTCGCCCGTTCTTTAGTACCATTTACATCTGGTATTAAGATGCATTTCGGTTCAATCAGATAACAAGTGGACGAGGGAGACAAATACCCATTTACACCTGGTATTTTAATCCACTTTGAACCGCTTCTGTCCTGATTTCTTCAAGGGTCTATGTGCAGGTAAATTAAATGTATGCGTTTTTTTTTGTTTGTTTTTTTTTTTCAAATCTTTCAATCTAATGGACAAAAAAAGCTTGCACTATTTACATACCTCTGGAATTAGTCTAAGGTGGACAAGCTTAAAATGTTTTAGACCCCGTTGACACCTGTACTTAGTGCCGTGCACTTGTGATTCGATTCGACCAAAACACATTTTAATACCAAGTGTAAACAGGATTAGTGGAGGCTGTTCGATATAGCAGATGTTATACGTTTATCAGTCCTGAGAACGGTCGCTCAATATTGTGTGGATCCCCGCAGACACTCGCACCCCATTGGAATCCTCAGGCATTAAAACAATCAAGCACAACCTAAATCAAATTGAAAAGTGCTGATAATCCCTCTTCACAAAGCATGGCTTAGAGCTGCCTTTGTAGTTCTTACCTAAATCAACCCAACCCCTAACCCCCGCCCTCTCAGAAAACAGAAAAAACACATTTAAAAACATTTAGTTTCACATTATGGCTCGAGTGAGCTTTGTTTTGGAAGAGGGCTCTCTTAAAGATGTATTTATTCTATTATTCACACTTAAGTACATGTTGTACTGTGATTTGTGCAATGAAAGATCTAGCCTGTAGGGTGCAGGACTAAGGGCTGTGCTGACTGTGTGTAGAGAGAGATTAATGACCACATGCTATCATTTAAGATTCGGGGAATTAAAGTCATGTCTCTGATAAACGCAGCTAGAGTTTATCAAAGCCAAGAGTAGTCTGACACTAGCTGTGGCTCTCTACTGAGAAAAATACACCAACGCCTACAGTGGCTGTTCAAAATAACACACCCGTATTAAACATCTGATGGAATTCAGTGCATGCTATTTACTGATATAGGCATTACAAGTACTGTTATTCTGAATCTGAACACAGTAAGTGTGTGTGTATGGCAATATCTGTGCAAACAGACCAAAAAAATATGGTCTTTTCTTTGATGCAAGGTTGTCTTGATTTGTTTTTATACTGGAACAGGAGCTGTGCTGGACGTCTGGCTCTGGTTCAGAAGCTTAGATGATTTCAGGGAAGAAAAATATAATAATATAACGCTATAGCATACATTGGTTTTCTAGAGAACGGTGTGCTTCTAACATAGTTTTGGAGGAGGTTTCTAAGATGGATTGTACATGAACTCCACTAGTCTTCACAAATCACCAACCTATACTCAATTAGACAGTTTGGATAATTTTAATTCCTCTTTCATCATCTCTTTCTTCTCACATTATAAATCTATATTTCATTACCATTTAATTATTTGGCAAGTAGTTCTAAATATCCTCTCAGGGTTCATTTAGCAATAATGACAGATTTTCTATACAGTATGCCAATTTAAATTCAAACTTTAATCGTGTGTATATTTAATATCTCATTATCCATGTTGAAAACAGTCTGTGTCAACTGATAAAAAAGTCAGTATTTTTTATCAATAGACCATTAATTTTTTCAGAATTAGTTTGTAACCGTTTAAGTCTTTACTGTCACTTTTGATCAATTGAATGCATCCTTACTAAAAAGTACTGATTCCAAAAACCTTTGAATGCTAGTGTGTATGTGGAAGGTTTCTATTTGCATTTATTGCTTTTAATATAAGCAAATGATAATTTCAATAGACTGCTTTTTCTAAAAGGAGGTTTTCATTTTGACAGATATTTTAGCCTCTGTTTTAGGGTGGGGAAGGAGTGGCTGCCTCTGTAAAACCACACTTCTCTCCACCCACCCACACACAGGCTGTAAAACCTCTCACATAAACATCTGCTGGACCTAGCAAACACAACTAAATATTATGAGAACTAAGATTAGAACTCCCTCTATCCATCCGCAATCTCTTTTCCCACCAACAAATGACATCATGATTCATTTTCTAATTCAAGGCCAAATCGACAGTGATCCCCCAGTGAGGGAACGCTCCGCCTACCCCTGATTGATTCTGAGTGTATCAAGCATGGGAAAATTCTTGGAAATCCTGACCCAGGCCAAGCCTCTATTTAACAGCAATTGGTTTCTCAACAGACCGTTAACTGTTAAAGCCAGAGTTTCCACTCGCTTTGACGTATCGATCTGATCTACCCACCCTCTCATCACACAATTTCATCTTTCAATCCATTTTGAATTTAAAGGGACTCTTGGGTAGGTGTCAGGTTTAGTTAAGCAGTTCAGTAAAAAAAAAAAAAGTATACATTTAGAGCAGAGTGGTTATGGTATCCCTTTATAACTTTTGAATATATGTTTATATTCCAAGAAAAATAGCCACAATGCTATAGTGCACCTCTGCAAATGCATATTTATCATCTGACAGGCTGAGCATTTTGTGCTATGATATTTGTTTCCCATGAATATTGACGAATGGTCATAGGTCAATATCGTTTCTGACCAATAAGGGAGAGAGAACTCACTATGCAGCGGAGTCGTTGAGCTGGTACTCTCTGGCGCGGGTGAAGCAGCTCTGTACCCCTCCATCAGCCCACAGTCTGGTGATGACATTTGACAGGTCGTCAGGGAGAATGCCCTGTTCCTCTGCCGCCCCGGACAGGCAAACAACTGACGGGCATCATCCTATAAAACAAACAAATAAAAATTTGCCTCAAAAATAATGCACATTAGCACTATACATACATAAACTGCCAAAATACATAAACTAGCACATTCATGCATACATACACAGTTTATTATTATTTATTGATTTATTTTGATATATATATATAATCCTTTCACACTGACTCTCCAAAGTAATGTAGAAACAACAAAGATGGTCTATTTTAAATATTTGTTTAATGGCATCTTTTAGCAAAGCACTATAAATGCAGTCCAGTATCACTGATACCAGTAATGATAATGATGTCTCGAATACATAGATTTTTCTTAATTATAGCCATTCATCATTACAGTATAATTAAAAGCTATCAATTTGAACATTTAATAGGCGTTATAAAATATATAACAAACAATTTTTCATTTAAATGAACTTAAAACAATCTTCACGTTAACTCATTTGAAATATACGCTGTGCCTTTAATATTTAAGGGCTCATCGTTAAGGGTTTTTTCAACTGGTCCAGTCAGGCCAGTACCGGTTTTTACCTATCCTGCAAAAATGCACAAAAAGTTAATGTTTTCTCTCTTTTTACCCATGTAACAGTGCTTTTAGATTATGAGGTAGGTTTAACAGGTAGGGCTAGAGGTTAAGCTTTTTTCTTTGTCTTTTGTTCTATGATTTACCTTAATGACAGCAGCAGGTTTATTAGGCCGTTGCTCACTTTAAGACCTGACCGTTTCTATTTTCTCACAACTCTTTTAAGTTAATTTAACACTTTAACACCGTTAAGACTGTGCTTACAGTAAAAAAAAAGTGATTTCGGTAAAAATAAAAATTGTTTAAAAATATTGGATATTTGCTTTTCCTTAGACGACCATTATCATCAGGACAGACCAGTTGCATGGTGGCATTCTGGAAGGAGAGATGTTTTTGCTGTGTGTGCACGTTTGTATATGTGCTTTGGGCGGGGTTACTTAATGATGATGATTTAAAGATTTATTCGCCAGGCAGGTCAAAAGTGCAGTATACAAAAGTGAGTGATGCATCCTCTGAGAGAAGGAGCCTATGGACCGGTTTCCTGACTAGCTCTTACCTTTCGATTCTATTATCATGTCTGAGTCTCGATACATTTGACGTGTGTCTTTGCAGCCTGCCTGCCTGCTGCTGTCTGTCTGTCTCCCACACGAACTACAAAAATAACCGTCTACCTACATATATCTGTCTCTCTCCTCCCAGAGTGCATGTTGAAGGAATGGAGTCTGATGCCAAAACTCCTCCCATCACTGAGATGAACTCAGGTCACAGGAAGTCAGCCCTGGGGCGGAACATGGGAGCCATGAGCAGAAGTGATGGGCTGAGATACGTGTGACACGACCGAGCCCTGCGTTTCTAGGGTAGGTGATGAATTCTTACACTGTGTGCAACTGTAGATTACAGACATTGTAAAGGTGGAAAAGTACAGTGTTTCACAATTCAGAAGTTAAGTTACTTGTAAATTCAAGGACTGACTGGATATCTATTTCACAACGGCAATACTATAAGATCTTTTACTAGAGGGTGGGGAAAAAGGCCAATAGATATGAAGAGAGAGAGAGAGAATGGTTACAGGCCTTTTAAAAGATTTACAGCCTCAGAGAAGAAGAGAGCAAAAGAGAGAGAGAAAAAATTAGGAGTTACAGCGATCCGCCCCATGGGATGCTGTTTTCCACGTGTCTAAGACACACTGCTCAAACTGTGACATATGGTCAACACATGCACTCACTCCATATGGTTTATAAGGTACACTGGCCGACGTTTCACTTCCTGTCTTCCGCACAGTTCTGCATTCTCAGTGTTTTAAAGCTAAGTAGTAACAGAGTCAAATCAATCATAGACATTAGAGCCCGACCGATAAAGGATTTTGAAGGCCGATACCGATACAAATATTTGTTTTTAAAATCCAATATTCCGATATATCGGCCGATATATATATTTCTTTTTTTCAGAAACGCGCAACATAACATTAACAGATTTCCCTAACATTAGTTATTTGTACTAATTTATGAGTTTTAACTAAAATAATATGATAATGCATTTTAAAAGAAACACTGTAATAACGTAACGTAACTATTACTAGCTAATTCCGCTTCACTCTCGGCTTATTTAACAGCAGCAAAACTGGACATAATAGTTACAAATTTCTCTCATGCTTATTTAAGTTAAGAGAACTGATGGGGATGCTCTTTTAATTGTTATTCAAGCAATGCATGTCTCGTGACCAACTCAACGAGTGTTGCCAACAGGGACTGTGTAGAGTGCCCTCTGGTGGACAAACTATACAACTCCTACTCTCATGACATGGTTCAAGCGTGTTTCGTCCGTTTTATTTTTGAAATATTCAATTATCGGCCATTATAACTGCCGATACCGATAGTTTGGGAAATGCCTAATATCGGCCTATAATATCGGCTTGCCAATATATCGGTCTGGCTCTAAAAGACATCAATATACATTGGATCTATACTACCTGTCAGAAATCACTCAAATCTGTAAACTGCATTTTTTTCCTGATAAAAACTGACATTTAAATGAGAATACTAATATTCATGGCTCTTTAATTTATTCATTTTCAAACTGTAAATCATCAACCTTTATTTGATGCCAGTCAGTTCATAAAGTTCATAAAGATGGTTGGCACATGTTGCTTTCCCAAATGCTCATTATGAGCGACCCAGAGTCAGAGCGGATGCAAAGATGAGTTCATGTGGAGCAGCATTTACTGTTAACTAAACTGCTTTGAGTATCTTATAAGTTATAAGTATCTACCGCCCAGCCATAGTAAGTTATACTGTATCTTTTTTTATTATACCTTCTGATGTTCATTCATATTTATTTCGTCCTGTTACTAGTAGTGAAGCGTAACTAATGATTGATTTACCTGCGCTCCACGCAATCATTCACGCCACATAACAGAGCACCAAAAAAGATGGCGATAGCTCAAGAGACATCTAGGGTCTCACTCCAGTCTATGGGAAATTCAGAAATCTGATCGCTGTCTGGTGGAAAAAACTCTTGAACTAGCTTACAGGGTCTCGTTAACAGACTAATCCACTAGTCGTTCAGACAACCCAATGACTTATAGACTTTAAAATACATAGTTTAGCACAGCCCTCCTCAAACACACCATAAACAAGAAAGAAAGATTCACACTTGAGGAATGTCTCCAACAGATCTCTCTCTCACTAATTAAAGGTGATGGAGAGATGTTGTTTGCTTCTCTCACAGCACTTTACAGCTCTAATCCCAGAGCGGAGTCACAATCCATCTCTCCGTTCACCCGTCTAATTAAACTACAAACTGCTACTACAAAAAAAATCTATTATTTTAAAGAAGCCATATTCTTCACTTAATTTTCTGCTTCATGAGTGCTTTTTAAGATGATGTGACGAGTTAAAAGAAGTTTGACTTTGACATCCTACTTCCTTACATTCAGATGGTAGATTCAGTGAATGACCGTAAAGCTAGACTATCATTGATAGTAAAATATAGTGAGGATAAATCTGTGCTGATTAGGGATCAGTGTTTCTCCAAAGCCTCAGGTGGATCATATGCACTGAACATACTGCTGCCTTCAGGCTGTTCTCTGAACATCCTAGATTAGCAGCAAACACTCTCACTTGCTCATTCTCTTTTTTTCCTTACACTTTGCAAGTTTTGAAAATCGGTGCATAGACAGCAGAATAAAAGAGATTTATTCATCAGAGAGGATGGATTAAATTGATTAAAAGTGTCAGTTTAGACATTTAGAAAGTTACAAAAGGATCATCTGAGGCTGTTGGGCAGTGTACAGTGTTCCACACAGGCTCAGATCTACTGTATCTCAGGATATGTGCGTGTGTGATTTATTTGCTAATGCTAAATGAGGTAATGCTATATTTACTCACCGCTCTGCCACTGTCGTCATATTCAATCTTGAGGTTGCTCATGGCTTTAATGATGGCCATGATGGACTGGATGGTGTTACTGTAGACCACCGCTCGATACTGCTTGCACTCTTCCTCCGAGTAGCCATCCTCATGGATAATCCTGCAAAAAGGACACCCAGACGATCAATTGATCAGTGTTGTACAGTATATTTAGCCATCATTGTTTTGATGTGAGATATATATATATATTTTATACACATTCATTTGATAAAAATTGACAGTAAAAATGTGTTTACCATTCAAACTATTCAAAATAAATGCAGTTCTTTTGAAATTTCTATTTATAAAATAAATCTGAAAAAAAAATAATCATGGTTTACACAGATATTAAGCTTTTTCAATGTTTTTGCATCACGTGAACAAATTACATACTATATTAAAATAGACAAGTTATTTTGAAATCGATAATAATACAGTTACACAAATATTCGCAATATTAAAAAAATCGTACCAACCCAAACTTTCAGCAGAAGTGCATGTGTAAATGTTATAATAAATGTAAATATAAATTAATATAATGTTAAATATTATTTTAAATCTCAGAGAAACCAAACGATAAAAAATAAACAAATAGAAATGTCAGGATGGCACAAAAGAGGAAGAGTTTAGCTAATCTAAAACATTAGATTTTAACATTTGGATGTAATTTAAAATGTATTCATAGCAACAAGCCTTTGCATTGGACGAAACTGAAAAGTTGCTGAATTGATTTGAAATTGCCGATGGGAATGGTCTTATAGATCTTGTCAGACTGCAAATCTATAGAGATTTCTTTAATATTGTCCGGTCTAGCTCCATGGAGATGTAAGTGAGCCAGTTCACTCTGTCACTCTCTGCATACAAATCACCTGAAGGGGATACTCTCGGGTATAACTAAGCACAACTAGTTTCTAGAGTAATTTTTTAATAATGTAATTCTATTATAACATAATAAATGTTCAAAAAAGTGTGTGTGTGTCGGGATGCATTCAGTAATGAGATGAAGTAATAAACATTTTCCATCAGAGTGATTAGAGTGTAAAACTACTTTGGGAAACAGACGTGCAAGAAGC
The DNA here is from genome assembly GCA_030378365.1 of Hybognathus amarus. Lineage (NCBI taxonomy): Eukaryota > Metazoa > Chordata > Actinopteri > Cypriniformes > Leuciscidae > Hybognathus > Hybognathus amarus. Next base: position 107,658 of record JAQIUQ010006211.1, read on the forward strand.
GCAGCAGGTCAAGGTCAGATAAACACTATTATCTGCTTCCAGGGGCCTGACTACACACACACACACTCCCACATCCACAGCTGCTTATGGGAGTGTGAGCTAAAATGACATGCAAGTTAATAGCATTATTAGCCTTTAGTGTTATGGTTATGGTTGCAACAAAAATGTCTGTCTTGGTGAGACCTGAAAACACTCTTCTCAAGTACGCCAACAAGGCAAACACGATTCCACAACGTATTATTATCGTCACAAGGGGTGCTATAGCAGGAATTAATGTAAACTGTCTTTTATGATCGCTTTTCTGTTATGGTGAAATAAACTTGCTGAACGACTTGCACTAATTAAAGTCGGCATGAAAAAGAAATTCACCCAATATATATTCTCAAAAGGCATGTTATTGATCTTATTGTTAATGATTCATCCATGCCTGCATTTAATTAAATCAAAATGTCACAACTCAATCCTTCAATTAAACAATTGAGTCCTCTCTGGTTATGAACGTTGAATTTCTATTCTAGTCTATTCGATTGACTAGCTAGTAGGGGTGGGGGAAAAAAATATCGATACAGCATAGTAACGCGATATTTTCTGTGGCAATACTGTATCGATACATGGGCGCCAAGTATCAATCTTTTTTGTGCATATTTAATTATAGAATTATTTGTTTTACTTCCCGGTTTTCATCATTGGTTTCTCTATTTTTTCACTGCTTGAGAACATAGGTTGATCCGAAATCGCCCCCTAAACAATCATTCAGTAAGTTAGGCTTATTCCCTAAGTCCACTAATACTGTTCACTTGAAGGAGTGAATGAAAACGAGTGCGTGAATTTGGACAGCCGTTGAGCGCAAGCTGTAGGCTACACGTTAATGCAGTGCAGTGTGGGAGAGAGACGCGATCTGACACGCATCCCATTTTCTCACAAATGTTCATTTAAGACTTTATTTGAATCATTTTAGACAGCTCTTATGAGGACATTTGACAAAACGGACATTTTGCCATCATTTGTGTGTGTAATGATTTGTTCAAGCCCGAAAGAGAACTCGATACTGACGCGCGTCTGTTCTGTATGTACAGTGTGTGAGTGTGTGTGTGTGTGTGTGTAATGCAGGCAGGATTGAATGGATATTGCGTAATTGCGTTAAAAGAAAAGTTTGTTCTGTCTGTGTGTGTAATAATACAGGCAGGATTATACGGATACTGCGTAATTGCGTTAAAAAATAGTTTGTTCTTGCGTTGCCGCGGTGGGCAAGTGATTACACCGGTGTTGCGACTGAACACGTAACACCAACCCGATCTCACAGGAATTCGTACGAATTTTACAAGGTGGCTAATCGTAACAATTCATACGACCTCAGCTCGTACAAATTAGTACGATTTTGCTAAATCGTACATAGTTTACGAATTGGCCAATTGGTATGAATTCGATACGAATGACCTACCCCTAACCCCGCCCCTAAACTTAACCGTCACGTGGGTTTAGCCTGGAGCTCAACATTTATGTGAGAGGTCTCCTATTCAGAGAATAATTACATCCTGTCCTGTGTCCTGAATGTTCAAGAACAAGTTTTTGCACTTCAGTTAATGTGTAGAAGATAATGTTTACAGAATTAAATGTGTCATTTAATTAAAGTGAGTTGAGCAGTCTTATTTTGCTCATTTTTTGTGATGTCTTTGAATAATATGGGGAACATGAATCGCAATATATTGCTTGTATCGCAATATATTGAGAATCGCAATAATATTGAATCGTGGCCCAAATATCGCGATAATATCGAATCGTCACATTGTTGCCAATTCCCACCCCTACTAGCTAGCGGCCTTAGAACTGATTCATTGAAGCTGTGAAAATGAAATAAATGGTTCTAAACTAGACTTGGAGCTCAGGGGTTTGTGAATGAGTATGTGCACTGAGTTCATTAATCAGGGGCAAAAAAAACTCCCAATGTGCCATGTGAACAAATGTGTGTGCGTATTGGAGTTATTTATTTTTTTTCAACATTTTCTAATTGTAGAGTTGCAGCTGCTCTCTCTCATATTATCCACACCAGCATTAACAGCTGTCTGAAAGAGAATAAGAGAAAAAAAGTGAGAGATTTACTCACTTCATCTGTTTTACGATGGTGCTCTTCCCCGATTCTCCAGCACCTGTGACGCACACAAAACAAACAGGGTTAAAAAACACACTCATGCACCCATTTCATCCTCAGACAGGAAAGCAAGCACACAGTCAATGTTTTTTCCTCCGTCTCAGTCAGAGTCTTAGTGCTAATGCCAACCCTGCTGTGTGTGTGTGTGTGTGTGTGTGTGTGTGTGTGTGTGTGTAGCCTATACTTCCAGTAACTCAAGTCTTGCTGACTCTGTCGATTTTGAGCATTCCATTCTCTACCAGACCTGGTGTTTATCAAGTTTGGCCTTTAATGGTGATGTCTGAGTGCTTCACAAACAGGAAACGAGGTCTTATCAATGTAATTTCCACAGGCCTGTGGGGGCATAATACTCATTTGGCATCTAACTCCCTCATTTGAACATTACATAAACACACAAAACATAACGGCCATACAAAAAGCTCCCACAAGCACTGACTAACATCTCAAAAACAAACATGCACACGTCAGACCGACGCATCAGATGCAGACTGGCACATTTGCGCTGAGGGAAAAATGTTTGTGTCACATGACTAGCAGCTCTGAAATAGAGCGCTACCCCCGGCCATCAGTCTGAGACCCTCTTACACAACTCTAAAACCCAGCTTACGCTCTAAACTGGGCAGTAACCATGAAATGATGGCCTCAAACTCCACTAAAACGGTGTCAGAAGATCATAAAGAGATGAGTGTGTGTGTAGGGATGGGCATTTCAAGCAAAAATAATATTCAAAGATTGCTGGGAATTATTCGAAAATCGCACCCCTCCCCCTCATGCTCAAATCCCGCTCCAATATTACATTTCTCTGTAGCTTACTGTAGGCCTATAGCCTGTGTGTTGCATCCATTAAAGAAAAAATATTTAGTTTTATATTTAGGTTTAAATAATATAGGGATGCACCGATATGAACATTTTGGCCGATACCAATAACCGATAAATCTTTGTATTTGAAAGCAGATACCGATATATCGGCCGATAAATTTAAATCCAAATTTTTGTATGATTTTGAGAGCCTGATTACAAAAACAAAAGTCTCACAATTAAACACATGTCCCAAGCGCGCGATTATAATGATGTTCTCATTATAGTGTTATGTAGCCGATATGACAGATTTCGAACCGTATTTTCATTTTTTTAAGAGATTTCAATCATATTTCAAGAAATTCAAAAACAAACAATGCTCAACAAGTGTCTCAGCTGAAGGGAATAATACATTATTTATCGGCTTTAATATATCGGCCACATTTTCTTTCCAGGCCGATAATAACATTAAAAAAAATTTGCATATATCGGCCGATATCGATATGGTGGCCGATATATCGTGCATCCCTAAAATAATATAAATGTTATTTTTTTCAATTCATCTATGTTGAGTATATGAAAAGTGAACAGCACGAGAGATAGCGTCATAAGATGTGCAATATATCAGGATGGAGTGGGTCAGACAGGATTTAGACCACTTCATTTAATTTTGTTTTGTAGAAAGCCTTTCTTTAAAGGGAATTTAGTTTTGTATAAATTTAAAATCAATGTTTCATCAACCAATGGCCTGGATTTAATAAATAAGAAGCAAATAATGCGGACACTATTAGGACATGGAGGCGCCGGCGTGATAACTTGCATTGCACGTAAACTGGAGCTCGTCTCATAACTGGACCGAAACTCAGCGTAGAAATATCTAGAAATAAAATCTCTGCCTACTTTTAAACAATTCAAAACAAAAAGAGACAGACTACTCTCTGCTTATGCAATCTGAATGAAATGTGCATTTTTCTCTATAGGCGTGTTCACTTCTATGAAGGTGGCGATTCAGCATCGTCAACTTCTTTGCAGCCGAATCCAATCCTGACACTGAAAACGCTAGTTTATTAATAAACAATTAAAATGTCCCCTTGCTATATTTGACATTAAATTATTACTTTAGCTGGTTATTTTTGGCAAAATGTATGGGTGTGCTTGGGTGCGGAATAGGCTATATATTACGTAAACACTCATTGTGGTCTAGTATGCGATTAAGACTAATGGCTTAAATGAACAACAATTAATCTACTAGAAAAAAAATTAAAAGGTGCATTATGCAACATTTATATTTATATATATTACAAGCTCTGTGTTCTTTTGTTGTCTGAGAGTTGATTGACAGCTTTTCAGGTACGTTATTGGCATCACCACCCTCTGGTTACATGAATGCGTTACCACCGAAAAAACATGGGGATTTTTTTTAGACAATAATCACACAACCAATTCAATATTCTATAATTAATTCAACTAATTAAATATTTGAAAATCATGACTCATTTCTAGTGTAGTAGGATCTCAAAAGATACTGAGTTCAAAATCCTGGTGTTAGCACACCTGTCAACATACCACACTCTCACACTCACTTTTCTCTGTGAAGAGACAACTTCACACTTGAGCAGCTGGTGTCAACACCTAAAACATGCAAAATCAGATCTCTCACATCTTACGGAGACGTCAGCCATTCAAACTTTAGCACTGCATCAGTTTGCAGCTTTCATTTCTGAGATTTTTGCAGCAACAGCATGTTAAGAATGATAGCATTGAAGTGTCATGAAACCCTAAAATGTTTGTTTTTTTTAAATTCCAGATATGTAATTTTGTACATCACTGAAAATAATGAGATCACTAATTATGTTGATTTTTTCTGCTTTGAAAAGCTAAATTCAACCAACGTCCCATTTGTTTCAGAGTGGTGACAGGCAGGAGAGTATGCATCAGTTTCTGAGCTTTTTGACGAATTATATATTCAAAAAGTCTTCCTCTGACTTTTTATACGTATTTAAAAGTATGAGCATTCAATCATGAGTATTTAAAAGGTTAAAAAACAATCGAACACAAACGCAAGCTGTGAACTCCTATTGTGCTCAATCCCTTAGAGGACAGACAGGAGACGGGATGGCCCGCATGGGAAAATGAATGCCTGTATGAATCACCCCATCTATTGTGTATTAGTATTCACACAACTAGTGTTATGCACCTGCAGGATGTGGCCGCGTATGTTTTAGTTATTGTCTGTGAATAAAACATCAGGCATTGGCGACACTTCCACGGAATAAGTTTGAAACTATAACAAAAGATAAAGGTTGCTGCATGAGCAGCACTCAACTGAACAGAAGTTGTGTGATGGATTACCTCCAAAACTCTCTTTTAAAAGATCTTAAATGAGCTACACACTGAAGCATGCTACATCTCTCCGATTTGTCCAATTATGGTTGTAGATCCTCAGTAGGGTCTCAGAACTGAAATTCGTGCGCCATCTCCCACAAAACTAATTGTAAACATTACCAGCGATTCCACTGGGACAGTGATAGTGTTTATCCTGTTTCTAAAAGTTTTTACTATATGGCCTGAATTTTCATTAAAACCAAACCTGTTTTCACTTTATGAGCTAAACTTCATCCAAAGCAACTTGCACATCTTGGCCAGAGTTTGGCAGTAGTTTTTCCTTAAGAATAATAATTTAAAAAATCCAATTGAGAAAAGGAGATTAATATCCACAACTAAAAAAAGTTTGTCGAGAACAAAACTTTAAGTTGGCTTGTGAAAGTTTGGAACAGAAAGTTTGAAAGTTTAAAGTAGTAGTTCCGTGGAAATTCAAATTAGTTTAAAGTTTAAATTAGTCAAAAAAATGTATTAGTTTGAATTTTAAAGTACTTTGAAGTTTAAACTAGTTTAAAGTTTAAATTAATTTGAAATTTAATGTAGTTTAAAGTTTAAATTAGTCTAAAGTTTAAATCAGTTTGAATTTTAGAGTACTTTGAAGTTTAAATTAGTCAGTACCAACATAACTTAATTATTTTTAATAATTTTTAACAGCTTGATTTGCATTTTTCAGGGATGCATCGATAATAATTTCACATTATGGTGATTCCAATATATGATAAAAAATATCGATTTTTCAATAAATTAATCAAAAACTAAAATCAATTATTTTAAAGGCCACAAGTGAATTTAGGCATCACAACATCATAATGTACAGCATGCAACAATTATAAAATTATTAGTGCTTTTAAAGATGAAAGAATCAGATGAAAACAAAGATGCAAAAGGGAAGAAAATGAGAGGCAGAATTAAATAAATTAATAACAATAACAAAACTATTGGCCATTTCATGTTGACTCAAGACCTCCACATGTGTGCAAATAGCCTGGTCTCAGGTGGCGTTTATGCTGTCCAAACACTTCAACGCATCACATGGTTGGGGTACCTCAGATCTAAGGGAAAGCGTGGGCGTGTGAATGGCAGCATGGGTTATGCTAATAAGAGGTGCACCAATATAGTACAGTAATGTACCAGTGAGCTCAGGTGTCTACTGCTGATCTAGGGCCAGTGTGTCTGGCTGAGTTTTTATGGTCATTATGCTCTGAGGCACACAGGTTCACAGTGGAGACAAGAATAATTCGGTTTTGTTGCTGCAGCTGCGACCCAGGTCACAGCAGTACACATCTGTCTCCGTCCGTCCACTCAGCCCGTCTTATTTTTTTAGGTTCCAGCTCTCAACTTATGAAATCATAAGCAAGTAATTTACTTATTTAAAATACTAAGATCATGTGTGTGATAAAACAGACTTAAGCTCTTGCTCTCTCTCTCTATACTTCATTCGTCCTTTGGGTTTTTGCATTCAGAGCTCTAGAAACTCACAGTTCTCCGCTCTTTGTGACGCGGTTGCTAGGCATTAGCTCCTTTCTGCTCAAATTCTGGAATCTCCAGGCCTTCACAAGCAGAGCGTGATCTCTCTTCACTTAATAAATTCATCTCACTCTTCTCTGTTCTCTTCTGCTCTCTGGTACAAGTCTAATAACAATGCTGGACTAATAATCTGAAGGGAGCCTTTATAAAAAAATGCATTAAAAAAATTAAACATACATGGGTGGTTAACAAAAAACTGTCCATGAGCTTTTTTTCCCAATGAACAAGCATCAAGAAATTAGGTTCTAATAAATATGGATGTGTCAGAGCTCTGGTGCAATGGACTGTGCAAAAAAATAAATAATTTAAAGATATATATAAAAGTATAGCATGTCATTCTGCAGGAGGCCAACTTGCCCTAAACAATAAGGCTAAATGTCAATAAGCCACATTTTACTTTTACCATCTTGAAGTCACATGCAGTTCTCTTTGTAATATAGTCTGAGGATCCATTAAACATGACTGAACTAAAAGCTTGAGAGCTGAAACACAAAACAAGCCATTTCCATTAGGTTTCTCTGTGCAGATTGATGTTAAATGAACAAAAAGTCTTACTAAAAACAACACTGATTGCAGTCAATGTTAGCGTAGGAGGCCTGTGATTATCAATAAATTTTTTTTTTATGAATTATGTACTATTTGACAAAATATAAGAACACCCAGACAAATGCATATTCACACTCACAAACTGAATACTTTGGATTAATGAAGCGTAGGTTTAATAAGTGCTGAACATCCTTGCAGTGTCTCTCAGGCCATCTGAAATGTTACACGCTCCACTAAAACAACCACTGGATAATGAATCGGCAATGACAGAGCTGTTCTGAAACCAGTCAAACACTTCTGGTGTGGTCGGCCCTGATCAATGCACCGGAGACTAGAACGCAGACTGATGATGCCCCGCAGATGGGCGAGTCTGATTGTTTTTATGCCCCTGTTTATATCGTAGTAAATGGATAAAACTGTCAGCTGTTTATTGGGCTGTCTGGAAAATTTATTTGCCTGCCTATTTGATAGCCTTAATTTTTCCACAAGGTTGATTTATCGCCCAGTAGTCCTGTCGATAGAGTTAGGAAATGTTGTCCTTAATTAGACTTAGACATAAGTTTTACAAGCTAGTGCACACATTTGTAATACCTAAAACTCCAATACACACCATTCTTTGGTGACGTAATGGGAAGTTTGTGTGTTCAGTAAACAAGCTTTTAATGGTCTATGGGTGAGACACCTTCAAAACGGCTGCACCTGCTGGTCAACTGTAACACACAAACCTAGTGTGTTACTTAGAGGGCAGGCAGCAAAGACAGCACCCTTAAATCAAGACTAAATTGGAATCTTCAGTTTGATGTGAATATGTTGCATAGAACCTAATACTCCAAGTAGGATAAGAAGGGTAAAAATATATAGCACTCAAACATTGGAATTTTGAAAATTGTTACTGATACTTGTCAATATACACTCACCTAAAGAATTATCAGGAACACCATATTAATACTGTGTTTGACCCCCTTTTGACCTTCAGAACTGCCTTAATTCTACATAGCATTGATTCAACAAGGTGCTGAAAGCATTCTTCAGAAATGTTGGCCCATATTGATAGAATAGCATCTTGCAGTTGATGGAGATTTGTGGGATGCACATCCAGGGCACCAGTTGAGATCTGGTGATTGTGGGGGCCATTTTAGTACAGTACAGAACTCAGAGGATGGGAACATGGCGGCCATAAAGGGATGGACATGCTCAGAAACAATGCTCAGGTGGGCCGTGGCATTTGAACGATGCCCAATTGGCACTAAGGGGCCTAAAGTGTGCCAAGAAAACATCCCCCACACCATTACACCACCACCACCAGCCTGCACAGTGGTAACAAGGCATGATGGATCCATGTTCTCATTCTGTTTACGACAAAATTCTGACTCTACCATCTGAATGTCTCAACAGAAATCGAGACTCATCAAACCAGGCAACATTTTTCCAATCTTTAACTGTCCAATTTTGGTGAGCATATGGAGAATATGGAGAATATATATTTCAAATAAATGCTGTTTTTTTAACAGAGCCTGGCTACTGAGTACTGAAAAGAGCAATGGCTACTGAACAAAGTCGTGCTAAAAATGTGTTGTGAACACTGCATTTGATGTTACTTAAGGGTTTCATCACTAAACAACCACTGGATAATGAATTGGCAATGACAGAGCTGTTCTGAAAACGGTCAAAGACTGTGTCCACAGTGTGAAAGTCCCCAAAGAAATCTCTAAACCTAAAAGGAAATCCAATCCAGAAGGAAAAATAACTAAGGAGCTCTGGAAACCACATTAGCTTCCCCCTAAATCAAATCTAAACCGCTTCCACAACATCTCACACATGTGTATTAGTGGAATTGTGTTGTAATACGTTGGGAAACGCAGAATAGAAACAAAAGACTCTTTCCACACTTGGCTCCTAAGATGCCAAAGAGAGTCACGTGGCCATTGTCCCCGAGTCCCGTTTCTTACAGTTTCCACCCAGGGAGGGAAATCCATGCCAGTCCCGTCTGCTTGGGACCATCCTTCTCCCTATAGCCCTTATGGAGCTACAAATGGTCCATGTGTGTGTGTGTATATTCGGAGGGGGTGGAAAGAGAAGGACAAAGAGGCCAGTGTCAATGTGGCTCTGGTTGTGTGGACAGCATTGCCACTGTTTACCATCATTTAGGTCACAACAATTACAACAGAACCAGCCTCACAAACACACAGACACACACACACACACACATCCCTGTTAGAGCCTCAACATCCCAGGCCTCAATCAGCACCGCAAAACTCTTCATTCAAACAGAAAGGAAGCAGCAACCAGGGACAGAATATAATAGTGCTTGCATGGGGCGACAGGACTATTAGGCTTATCGTGACTGTCATCAAACAGAGGCGTTAACAGCCTCGAGTCCATAGCTGCATCAATCATATTGGGTCCTTTTAAAAGTACAGCTCTGAAAGTTCAACAAAGTGCTGTGTCAGATTTTACAAGCTCAGCATCAGCAGTAATGAACTCCTAATCGGGCTGTTTTCATGACACTGAGATAATCGCCATTGAGTTGTTCTATAATTTAGGGTGGTTGGCTCTTTATTCCTAGCCTGCGGTCGGTCTTGGCCATTTTGGGCTGCACCAACCAGTCTGGTCTGGTCTGATATGACAGGCTGTTCAGATGGTGTGATGCTTTAATATTCAGGCTTTTATACTGACTTGACTTTCTCCAGTCCTGTTTTCGGTTTGTGAGGTGAACAATATTACCTTACATGACTAAGCAATGTCAAAACCACAGGAAAGAAGAAGTTTAGCCTGTGGCATCTCGCCAATACTGCCATGACCACAAATATTATAATACCTACAATGGTTAGAAGGTGAATCTCATGAAAAAATGACCAGGTCATACTTAAAAAGCGGACTTAAAAAAAAAGAAAGAAAAAAAACAGAATAATTGAATTTTAATAATTAACAAAATCATTAAATTAATTATACTATAACTAAATTATTCATTTAAATGATATTTTCCAATTTTTAGGACAATTAAAACTACATTCATTCAAACAAAAATATGATGTATAGATGTTAAAATATCTATACCTTTTCATATTACAATATAGAGAGATTTTTTCATTCTTTTTACAGTAATGAGAAAAACGTAATAAAAACTGTCATCAACAAATATGTTAATAAATATACTAAACATTAATAAATATATCTAATGGTCCTAAAAATAAGCTTAATTTTCTTCATACAAAATGTATTTTTAGTATTTCTTTTTTTTTGTTAGATTCACCCTTGTGGGGAAGAGCCGAAAATCAATCTTTCCCCAGTGCAGAGACATCCCAAAAGATGACGTGTTTTGACCCTTTGTGGTGAGACGGTCAAACAGTTAAGGTTACAGTAGATGTGGGTGGGGAGGAAGCAGGTCCTAGTTTAGGGAATAACGGAACAAAAGGTCCGAGCAGAAAGCATTTCCTCCAAATCCCATAAGGACAGAGAGAGAGATATTGCCAAGAGTTCCTCCTGCCTCTAGCACTTCCACGTCTGTGGTCGAACAGAGCCATGATGCATGAGGTCCAAAAACACTGAAAAACTGTCCTATTGAACCTAAAACAACTATTGATTGGCGGTGTGACAAGATTAAAATGTGACAAGATTTCCCGTCGAGGTGAAAAGCTGTCTCTTGATATTGCCAAGAAGAAATGGCTGCTACTACATTAAAACACTAGCATTATGAGGCTGTCTTTGTTAAAGAAACACTAAGACAGATTCTGGTCTCATGTTCCTCCTTCCATGAAAGTCAATGCAAGCCTTCAATTTAATATTTTTTAGTGTCCACAAGGTGAAAATTGTAGGTACTTTGAAAAGTAATAGCATACACCTCTCCTCAAACAAACCACCTGATTTGAGGTATCATGCCCATAGCAAAAAAATGGTGCAAAACAAGTTATTGGCCAAACTCCCATTAATAGGAGTTAATGGTGTGTTCAACACAAATCTGTTGAAAATACAGAACTAAAGCGAAGTCAATAAATCAGCGAGAAATCTATAAGACCCCAAGCAGTGTCTACCATGAGCAGTGAGGCCTCACAGACTTCAAGAGACAACTTAAGAAAGAAAAGCCCGAACTATCATGTGTGCAAGTCACACAACAGCAATGACCTTAGATCGGTTGCATTTAGAAGCACGACGGTCATTCTCATGACCTGTGACCATGTGTACACTTTACCACGTGCAGTTTCAGAAACCCACATCACATGTGCCCTTGACAATCAAATCAAAACAATGAGGGATAAACACTAAAAAGAACTGAAAAATCAGATAATTCTCCAGCGGGAAGATCTGCATTTTCTTCCAGCCCATGAGATGTTTAATTAAAGAACCGCAGTGATGTCTAATGACTCTAACAGGTCCACTGAGAGGCGTGGTGATGTAAATAAAGTGCTTGGTTAGAGGTTATGCACGAAGTAATATCTATTAAACACCTGCCTTTGGGCTCTTGTGAATAAGACCGAGTGTGTATGACTGGGCAAAGCATGTCTCATTAATCTCGGCAGGCAGCAGAAGGACGGAGCATTGTGTTTGTGTGTGTGTGTGTCAGTCTAAAAGCAAGCAAGCAGTAGCCCAGAGGCCTTGAAGTCTCCTGGCAGACAGCAGATCTCCCCTGAGCTCTCCAGTCGAACTCATCTAAGAAACCCTCTTATCACATTCAAAAACACATCAGCCGCATCTAAAAGCTTTATATCCATCCGAGGAGCAAAACTTACTGTCACAAACAAACACCGGTTGTTCTCCATCCACTTTTGGTACCTCAAGGCTCAGCCTCATGCCTACAAATCGCATTTGAATATTTGTTTATTTAAATGACGTTAACCTAGAGTTTAGTTGTTTTTTTAAGTTGTAGTCACCATTTATGAACAAGCTGATTAGGCAATATACACAATAAGCTTACAATATATTTTAAGGTTTTTTTTTAGTTGAAAACACTTAAAATTATATGAATACACAAAAAATATAAAGAACAAAAGCATTTAAAGGGATAGCTCACTTTGAAATGAATTTTTGGTATGTTTTATCTTACCTCAAGGGCATCCAAAATATAGGAGTCTTTGTTTCCACAGTATTTTCAATTTTGACATTTTTCAGTCAAACCGTGGTTGTGTATCAGTCATACACTGGAGGCTAAGGGGGTCCACCAAAAAGCAGAAGAGAAGTCAAAATTAAACATGATTTAATGACTCGTAAATGTAAGTACACATTGATGGCTTAAGACACGAAACGAGCGTTTTGTGTGAGAAAACGAACAGTATTTATATCGTTTTTACCTCGTGTAATCACAGTGACGTCCAAGTGATCTGAATCAGTTGTGCAGTGTCCAACTGAACCGAACTGAATCAGTTCAATGTTACGTCGGAAGTGATCACTTGCGTGTGACGTCACTCAATATTTACGTGGAGATTTTGGAAGTTTTACCTTTTACTAAACATATTTAGATATACCGAAATTTGTCTTCCATTGCGCTTTCCCGTATATCTAAATATGTTTAGTGAAAGGTAAAACTTCCGAAATCTCTGTATAAACAAAGAGTGGCGTATGACGCAGTAGGCTAGGCACGCAAGCGATCACTTCTGGTGCATGCGCAGAGCCGAAGCGCCCGTGCCGTCAGATAATTTTGTCATGGCTATGATTACAAGAGGTAAAAACGATATAAATACTGTTCGTTTTCTCATACAAACCACGCGTTTCGTGTCTTAGGCCATCAATGTGTACTTACATTTACAAATCATTAAATCATGTTTAATTTGGACTTCTCTGTGCATGCTTTTTGGTGGTCTCCCTTAGCCTCCAGTCTATGACTCCTCAGTCTATGCTTCCTCAAAACTATGGTCTATGGTATTGGGTAGGGCTGTTACGGAACCAAAATTTTAGTAGTCGAGTTGGTACTGATACCATTAAAATTGTATGGTTCTCGGTACCAATTTCGGTACCAAAGCAAATCAGTTTGAACAATTTTTCCAATTTATTTAACTATTTCAAGAAAATATTAAACTCAATTCAATGACTTTATTATTTATGATCGTAAATTTGAAAGCATTGAAAGCTACATGCTGTTTAAATGAAAATATTGATGATATTGAGAAATATTGCTTATAGAAAGTCAAATGAAAAATAAGCAACCTTCTACGCACACATTATTACTATTAGTAGTATTATTTTTAATTAATAGAGACGTGGTTAAATCTATTGTACAGCAGCCTAATATAATTATTTCTGTCAATGTATTAAAGTTAAACCAAACTTTTATTTTGACGGTTGCCGTGAAGACCTTTGAGTTTCATGCGTGTATGATATGACGATAGTTTTTTCTCAAATGAAACGGTGAACTTATAAAGTGTGCGTGTGTAAGGTAACGTTAAATGAAACCGCGCGACTATGACTTTGAAAATCATACTGAGATTATATAAAAAAATTTAATGGATGGCCCATAACTGGCATATAAAGAAAAAAAATTGAGCCTGACAAACTGTCACTTTATATGTTGGTCGATCAGTCGCTAAAAGGCTGGTTTACGTGACACTACCCTCAGTGTCAGCTCTCATCCGCTTATCAACCATATAAGCAGCAGTGCTGTTTGTGCTGATCGATACGTAAATGACAGTAAAAGGTTGGAGACTCGCATCCTGTGCACTGGCAGAGGGGTCAGAATGAGTTGACCTAATGGGTATAGTGTCGAAAAATGTTTTAGGTCTCTCTGCTGAGTATGCAGATCTCACTTTCAAAAGTAATTCTTATAGTCATGTGACTTTTCAAAACCAGCCCACCCTATTTTCACCAAGACTCTCATCCCAGAGTTTTATAGTCCTAGGATGAATGAGCTAGAATTAATGTGTATGCGTGAGGAGAGTCTGAGTGTTCGGCACAATCTTGCTGCAGATCTGACTGAGAAGAACCGGGCGATGGGCCAGTTTGAGAAGATGAGAGAAGACAGTATGTGCATGGCTGATGTTTTAAGCATCTAAAAATCAATTAGCCATGTGAACTCTTATTCGAGGTGACTGTTTCTTCCATCTGAGATCGGGCTGGCACACAGATTAAAAAGAGTGCTTTGATTAACTCTACAAACAGAAAACCCACTTTAATTCCACAGTTGCAACAAACAGCAGACAAGCGAACAAGAGCATGTAACTGTCCGAAGACAATACACGGTAGTTTTAAACAATGTAATGCACACACAAATTTACAATAGAATACACCAACTCTAGACATCAACATACACACTTAGCTTTTATGAGACAAGAAAGCCAGGAATGTGAAAAGACACTTATGGTACTTCCTGATACTTAAGCTGCTATTGTTTTAGAGGAGGAAACCCAACATCCACTTCAGAACAGAAAGATGCTGAAACAAAGCTTAATGTGAAAATCTGTACAGCTGGACGTTGAAAGAAAGATGCAGAAAAAATCAGTTTTGCCATCACAAGAATATATTATTAAATTATATTTACTGTGGTTATGCATCTTAGCAAATTAAATAAACAGATAGATATTTTAATACTTAACCACTACTAAAATTTAAAATATATAAAATTTGAAAAAAGTCATTTTAAATTTAACATTTTACAATTATTACTGTTTTACTCTATTTTTTTAATCAAATAATTGATAAATGCAGCCTTGGGTCTTTCAATTAAAAAAGTAGTAGTAGTTCTTTAAAAAATCTTACTGGACCCAAACTTTTGAATGGTAGTGTATTTATTTTTTATTTCTGGCTTTGCAAAAATGTTATATTATATGAGAATTATAAATTTGGACATTGTTTGATTGCATTATGTAAACTTGAGACTTACATAGTCAAGTGCAATAATAAGAGCATTAGGAAAAAAATAAAATACCTAGTTTCACAATATTCATCATATCATGATTCAAAGATGAAAATGTCAATTTGTGGAATCCATGGTTATTCCCAGACTTTCGTATATCATGGAACAGACGCAGAAACTTCGCCTCAGTCTCGGACTGGGCCACCAGAGGCTCCAATAAAAGCATCGTACGAATGCATTATGCATACCTCCATTAGCGAGCTGGCTTCCTGAACACACACATATAAATTATGGATAATTTCGACATACGTAAGCATACGTAAGAAAAAAAGAAATTCGAGTGAGAGTAGAACTAGAGAAAGAAAGACAATGGGAAAAAGAAGAGAATGATTTTCATCCTGCAAATCCTACTGGGACTGAGAGACATCTCTCCTGACTTCCCATTTGAACTGCACTTGTGTCTAAGGTTAGGCAAGAAAAACAGATACAAAGAAACAGGTTTGCAATTGGCAATGTATAGGCTATAAAATAACAAAACTTCTTTTTGGCCTGTGACCCATGCCTAACTTCTACAACGTATCAGGTTTCTACAATGGGCACTTCCAAAGATGATCCAATCAGTGAAAGTACAATCACGAATCCATTTGAACAATCCAGAGTCTGTAAAAAGAGACCAAATTAGATATTTCTTTGAGAATTCCGATGACATACTCATTAATTCTAGCTTTTATTACACAGACACATTTGTGAAGTCTCCAGCACTCAGACAGTCCTGTGTTTGATTCCTCCTCTAGGCACAGAGAAGAGTTTAATAAAGCCACGCCACAACCCCCTGCCAGGCAATCCATTACTAAAATATCATTAACGCTCGGCAGGGGACACAGATATGCCCTTCAACAACGAACAGCCCTAAAATTGGTTCAGCTCAAAGTTCAGACCACAAAAAAATGGTGGATTTTGTAAACAAAGGCACCACAGCCGGAGACAGACGCTTAAAACCACAAGACAGAAGAGATGAGAAGGAAAATCATACATTAGAAGTGTAGCACGCCAGACACGCTATAGTGCTGTTTTGGCAGAGGCGAAGAAGAAACCAACTGAGGAGGTGTGTTGACAGATGCCTGTTCATTCACACACTTGCGCAATGGCACGGCACACACAAGCGACATGCTTGATAATTAATTCTGGCAGAAAGGCCTTCTCAAAGGAAGAAGTCTGTCAAACGCTCTAGGTTTCCTTGAAGCTCAAAGAGAAGAAAGAAGAGTCCCAGACTACCACACACAAACCAAAATGCCCTAAATGATCTCGATTGGAGCCAATTTTATTCAAAAGTGACATTCAACTGAAACCTGTTCCAAAGCCAACCTGGTAACTTTCATCATACCAAACTACACCGTGGTGGAGAAGAAATTAGGCACTGTTGCCTCCAACCTTTGGTCCAATTCTGTTTGTAGAAAAGTACCAATGCTGCTCTTTTACATCTGAAACGGAGCAAGCAGGGGTGAAAATATCAGCTTTTCATCTCTTCAAATGAAATCAAAGTTCAAAAGAAATGTGTGGCTCAAAGCTGATGATCTCCAGACCCTGAGTGCAGGCTGAGGCTTGTCAGAGGTAAGATACAGATGGATGGTAGCCAGTCACTCACAAGGCCTGGGCACTGTAGTGAAACACATTCAATTTCCTCAAGACAAACTGTCACACAACTATAAAATACTGAAGGCCAAATCCTCACAAAAATATTACTTTTCATTTTATGATTTTCAGGTAAGAACAAGTCCTTTGTAAACTTGAGTTGCCTTTTTTCAATAGCCAGTTTTCTACTCATGCACGTCAACGTCCATTAAAACGGATGCTAATAACATTTTTATTGACAGTCACTTGATGTTATTTACCTTTCTTCCATTTAAGTGAGCAGCTACAAAAAAAGATGGTATATTAAAGGGGTCATGAACTGGCTTTTTAAGTTTAATTATATTGTTGTCTGATCTTATGGTGTTCGCTTGGTTTTTACAATTTAAAAACATCAAAATTAATAAGTAAGGCTATTTTTTACCTGAATTTTCAGCATAGCTGAAAAATGCTCGGTTTTTATGGGCGTCTCGCACTGAAGACTTGAAAGTAAACGCCTACGAGTGGATATAACAGTTTTGCATATTATAATGAGTTTCAACTCACTCGTCGGTGCACGTGGAGGAAATTGTTTTGAAAACGTCCCAATGTTGTAAAATGGCAACCGTAATCGCCGATACATGTTGGACCCAGAGTCTGTGTTGCACAATTCCTGTCAGATATAGACGGCACAGCACTGTTCTTTACTCTTAATCGGTCTGCAAATCCAGTCTTGTTTACAGAAACAATCCTCAATGAAATGAGGCGAACAAGCAGACAAATGTTTTGCCCTCATCAGCTGGAACGTCATTAAAAATAAAGTTTATCCATGCAGACCTATTGGAATCCAGAGTACACTCTAAAAAATGCTGGGTTGTTTTAACCCAATTTTGGGTAAAATATGGACAAACCCAGCCATTGGGTTAAAAATGTAATTTAAAAAAGTAACCCAATGGCTGGGTTTGTCCATACTTTACCCAAAATTGGGGGTGGTGTTTTATCCTCTTTGACGCCATAGTTCCCCACTTTGAAAAACGAGCTCGTTTGCTGAGCCTGGTGTCAATAAAAGCTTTTATTGGACTAACAAGGACGTTTTCAGTTCTGAAACTTACAGGATATTCTTATATATGATGAACTCCTAGATATCAAAAGCATTGAATGTAACATGGCACAGATGTGTAGAAGCAGGAAGCTGGATTAAATA
Source organism: Hybognathus amarus (assembly GCA_030378365.1). Classification (NCBI taxonomy): domain Eukaryota; kingdom Metazoa; phylum Chordata; class Actinopteri; order Cypriniformes; family Leuciscidae; genus Hybognathus; species Hybognathus amarus. The sequence continues at coordinate 125,652 of JAQIUQ010006211.1, forward strand.
TGAAAGAGAGCTGGGTTCAGGCATGTTTCTGAGGAAACTGGTATATTTCTCTCATTAAAAGGTGAGATTAGGTCTAAAGTGGAAAGGAGGGTTTTCTCTGATCAACTTTTATCAAGAGCAACTGTGCAAGTAATATCAAAATTACACTGATGGACGGAACATATTAATGTGTTGAATCAATTCGATGTTAAAGGCCATCTTTCCAAAACAAAAAATAAGATCAATGTTCCGTTTTCACAAATGTAGGTCAAATTAAAATTGATTAATATCAGCAATCGGTGTTATGAACTTGTTGTGACTGATGATAATGCAATACACATACTGTGTGTTGCAAAATATTTAAGCAGTGCATATTTCATTAATGAAAGTGCACCAAGATTGACTCATGAATCACATCAAACTTGTTTTCCTATGCAATGCAGTGAAATCCAACATTGATCCACAGTCAATCTGAATTTGAATTAATGGTGTATTTTTGCCAAACTAATGCATGATTAAAACACAAACTTTAAAACATTGATAGTTAAAATATCAAAACCCTACTTCATCGGTTTTCTCCTCTCACATTGAATATAAAGTGTAACTGCTCCAGAAATCAAGCTTTAAATTCATTAATGTCATTTCTCCTGTAGCCAAACACACTGTGTTTAAAAGCAAAAGTACAACCCTCTGAAGGAATTAACGGTCTTCCAGCAGGTACACTTTCTACACACCAATCTTCTAATGCGACAAAATGAGAGAAATGTTTATTATAACTATAAAATGACAACTAATTGCAATACATTATGAGTGTAGTGTCCCATGTGAGCTCAATTTGTATGCTACCCAAGTTACAAATCAGCCACTACCTTAAAAAGGCAGCTGCCTATACCTAGGACATCTGCCAACCCACTTTCTAGTTAACAGCAGCCGCTCTCTGAAACATCCATATGCTACAATTGCAGACAGCCCGTTTCAAATGCAATGCAACCATGAGCAATTTAAAAACTCCAGCACCTGTTCTCTGCCTCATATGATTAATTATTTATGCCTCAGGTTTAAACAGCCAGCTCAGTATTGACAGACGAGGTACGCATTAGGTCCAGTCCTCAGTGACGCTTTTGAAAACATTCTGCCTAGAAATCCACACTAATGGCTCCTGCGTCACACTGAAAATTGGAAAGCAATGATTTGGGAACAAGTCTAGCCTCTCTCGAGTGTCTACTCGATGGGTACTGGGAACCAGGGGCTTTAAAGAGAAATGTTGGCATCTCAAAAAGCATCAAGCGAGCTCCTCAAAACAGCCTAATTTGCCACGTCCCCAGAAGCACACGCAAGTTTGCATCCTTATAGGAACAATATGTTGTGACAAACAAGCAAAGGCCAGTCGGTCAATATTTCTTGATTGTTCCTGTCATTCGAGTTTTAATTTCCTTAGTGAGAATGGTAAACATGTATTGATGCTTTTGCTGGACTAACGGTTTTAAATTAGAGCAGGATTCTCAGAAAGAAAACATGTCTGACCTCAGGACTTATACAGGACGTTTAGTCCCATTTGCATTGCTATAGTAATAACTAACCAGCAAAATTCACAAAGGGAATGTAAAGAGAACAAGAGAAAATGGGGCGTGGTTACAGTTAAAATATTTATAAAGGTCTAAAGGTCTTATGCCAGACCTGCGGTGTTCATTTATTACTTGTGGCGTACTCTTGAAGCATCATTACATTTATTAGCTTTGAAATATAGACTAAGCCTCGACTCAGATGCCATATCACATGGCAACTAATACACCATCTACCTTTAAAAGTATAGCTAAAAGGCTCATGATATTAAATCCGGCTTATAAGTTATGGCCAGGCGTAAACTGTGAGCGACCCTGCAATGACAAGCCAACTGAAAGACCGTTTCTCCCACCGGCTCTGAAATCCGTTGTTTGGGAAGTGTTCCAAGAGCACTGAGAAATCAGGATTATTATCCATCATAGGATCCCTCAGGCCATGAAGGGAGTGAGATAAGACGCCCCTGAATAAGAGATTTATTAGTTCCATCTCTGATTAGGGCAGCTTTTTTGATCCTGTTTTACACCAGCGTGGTGTCCCAATTCGCCGACCCTAAAAGTACTGTTTTTGAGAAGAAAAAGTACATACTTTGAGTGTGTATGCACACAAGATTTAAGACATACTACGCCATAATTGCGTCTTTGATGGACACTCTCTCGCTTAGTTACATCAGAGAATGTCTAATAAGGGAGAACTCCCACTCTCAGGCTACATCCACATTAATCCGGATACATTTGAAAACTGCATTTTCGTTTAAAAAGTTCCCCGTCCACACTGAGCGTTTTCCGACGGTTCAGTGTGGATGAGAAATTCACCTCACTGCCCAAGCGCTGAAACCTCACCGAGATGGAAAAATAATGAATAAAGTTATCGCGCAATTCTTCAAACAGAATAAGTTTATTTAGCAAAATATCTCACAGTCACTGATGCGTCCAGGTCGCACTTGGTCACCATACGTTTGGTCTAAAACGCAACTGCTCTCCTGTATTGCCGCAGGACAGCAAATGTGAGTACATTTTCTGTGCGGGACTTTGAAGAGTGAGCAGTCCACACTTTAACATGAAAACGGCATTTTCAAATCTATCCGCTTTGAAGAGCGTTTTCCAAAAGCTAAGTTTTCATTGACTTAAAACTTAAGTGTTAATGTGGACATGGCCTCAGTAAACTTCCATGTTCCAGTTCCACTCTGGTTCCATATGAGGGCGCTCACAGGACGAGTGCAAAGTCTATGGAGATGCACCCCTCAAAACCCACTTTTCTCAGGATATATTTTTTGGTAACACTTTACAATAAGGTTCATTAGTTACTACATTAGTTAACATTAACAAAGAATGAACAATACTTCTTCAGCATTTGTTAACATTTGGTAATGTTAATTTCAACATTTACTAATACTTTATTAAAATCTTGTTAACATTAGTTAATGCACTGTGAACTAACATGAACAACAATGAACAGCTAGATTTGTATTAACTAAGGTTAACAAAGAATAACAAATACAGTAACAAATGGTTAGTTCATGTTAGTTAATGCATGAACGAATGTTTAATAAATGAACCTTATTGTAAAGTGTTACCATTTTTTTGTCTAGTAATTTGAACGTTGTATTCGAAAACACGATGCAAAGAAAGTACACATTGTTGGGTGTTAGATTTTTGTAGAGTCACTTATTTGCTTTAAAATTCTTTTAAACAAGTCAATAACGTCATACACATCGTACAACCAGAGATACTGCTTGACGGCAATCCTTCAGTCACTTTGGTGCTTTTGCGCTCAGCACTTTCTTTTCTCTCGAGACAGCTGACACAGGCAAATACACGTGCTAGAAGAGTTTTTGTAAAACTAAAGTTCTTAACATTCAGGTCCCGCTTCGGACGCCACAATGCCATCAAGCGGTATCTCTGGTCGTAATCAGTCCTTCACTGTTCATTAGCAGAATGCTAGCGTGTTATGGGAAACAACAACTCAACCTGTAAGAAATCGAAAAGTACTCGTTCATTCAACTTTCGACCTATAACCCATGTTCAACTTGCAAAACCTTCTATCAAATCTGAGATTTCTCAACGGCAATCGGGTGAAAGAGACAAATTTAGCCGTCTAGCGCCATAGACTCCTGTTCATTTTGCGCTCATGGGTGATCGCCCCCAGTGGAACTCTGGTGGAACTACAACCAAAATTTGGTACAAAAAGGACTTAGGGAGTGGCCAGGCTCTCCGTAAAAGTGCTCTGGTCACATGCATCCTGTAACTGTTTGAACTGCCCAGTCATTTATCTAGTCACAGTTAAAATCCCCTTCATGCTATTACTATTACTATAACTACTACTATAATAATATTACTATTTAGGATGGATAGCATGTGAATCAGGACTGGGGGGTTGAAGAGGAAGAGATATGTACTCTCCTGAGAACAAAAGCTGGATTGCAGAATCATGCAATCACAGTGGGGAAGGACTCAGATGTGCAGAGCATGCAAACCAACAAATTTATAGTACCAGGAGGATTTCATTTTTCAAGAACAGTGAGACAAAGCAAGGACTCATGCACAATGATCATGAAAGGTAGTCACAGATGCAAGAGGCGGCACTATACGATTGATATTTGATTGATCAGCCTTCCTACAATACAATCAAATATAAAATAAAAATGATGGAGCCTAAAGGGAAATCTGATGGTTTTACCCATCTAAATCAACTCTCATCTGTGGCTGAGCAATCTGATGTCATGTACTATTCGGTACTGCATTTATACATTTAATTATCCATTTGACGTCTTCTCTTGCCACCATGAGATGCTCAGCCGATTACTTAAATTGCATAAAGGTACCTTTAAGATGTAATAGACCTCAACAGCATAAAAAGCTAGAGTCCAGTGCTTAGAAAAAAATGGCAGTATAGGAAAGCCCAAGAGAAGCTACAGGTGCATTTTAATGTTTGTGATTGTTGAAGGACCCATGCAGAGTAAACCACTGCTATTAAACACACATTACATTTCTTTTCATTACATCTATAGAAAGCTTTTCTCTGCACTCAAAGCGCTTTACATAGAAGGGGAAACTCCTCAACCACCACCAATGAGCAGCATCCACCTGAATGATATAATATATCATACTATATTCTGCCAGACCACCCACCACACAGCTTATTGGTGGAAAGGAGACAGAGAGTGATGAAGCCTATCAGTGTGTATATACAGATTAATGCTTTTAATTAATTGCTTACAATTAAAATTACAAAAGTTATTCAGTCTCTTTGTGTTTTGTTCTTTGATTAACATGATTAACATGTTTATTAGGCTGCTTAGAGTTTATGCACAGATCCAATATACTGTTACATCACAGGGCTCGATACTAAGGCGTCCTATCGTCCTAGGGATGATAGAAAATGTGTTTAGGACGAACAAAAATATTCTCCAGGACGCCTACAGGACGAAAGACATTTTTGTATGCGTGTTCATTTATTACTAGCTAACTTATGCCAAATGCCAAAAATAACCGACCAACCGCTGACTACAACGGAGCGCGTATTCGCTACTATAGTTACTATCACTGGCTGGCTACTCAGAAGACTCGTAACGCGGTACATATATCAAATGGCTTCATGACATCGCAAATATGTGCGCTGGTTAAACAACGGATATTCAAAGAGATAAAAACTCACGAAAATGTGTTATAGTGAGTGACGACGCAAAAAAAGCTATATTCGAGTGCAAGTTTTCTGTGCGCATACTGTACACATGACCAAAGCTTGCAGCCAAAGCTATACAGCAGTGCGAGTACTAAATTGAGCTCTTTTGCGTCTGAATGGACAAAATAATATACTTCAACATTATGTCTAAATGTCTGTATTTAAAGAGTATTTATGTAAACTATGCCGGTTATGTCTTTTAACCGTTGTCTTTTAAACTGTTGTGAGTGTATCTGGATGTGCATCAGTGCATTTGTATCCGCATGTCATTGGACATGATCAAGATGTCTTAAATATTGTGTCCTTAATATTCAAGCAACAAAAGAAAAGAGAAAAGCATTACAATGCTCGTTAATAGCTTTAATAAGGATTCGTTATATTTAATTCATACAAATAAATATGTCTGTTGCTTGAAAAAATAAAGAATGATGTATGAAAGCTAGTTAAATCATTTATTGAAAAGTAGTTAAATCTGTATCTGTATTGCATGTTCAAACTTTAAAATCATTAAAATTAACACGTTAAAAGATTAATTTGTATTAAATCTGTGTTTTATCTTTTTACAGATAACTACTTTGAATGAAGCTAAATAAATACAATACTATACATCATAAACACTTTAATGTTGTTTTTATTATGTGACTAACAACTAACAACTATAGATGATAATAACGAAGTACCAAAACAACAGTTTTATTTTGGGACGGTTGACATTCACTTTAGGACGATTCAGAATCAGGGACGGTTTCAGGACGGTTCAAATCAGGACGGTTTCAGGACGGAGGTGAAAAAAGTTAGTCTGGAGCCCTGTTACATCACATGCGTTTTCTCTCAACATATTTACGTTCCAAAACTGAATGTATTATCTGAATACTTGGTGACTGACTGCTCGCACCAACTACAGAGGGAGGGGTTGTGTTACTCTCTACGCTGCACACAGCCTGAGGGAATCCTGCACTTTCTGTATTTGACAAGACATAAAAAAGGTGTAACAGAAATTGTAGTGGTTTTGAAGCTATGACTTTTTCAAACCGCGGTACACTCTGAAACTGGTATCCGGCCCATGCCTACTCAAGCCACATATAGATATATTTAGTTGCACATGCACCCTTAACCTTGGAACTGCTACTTGTTGCCATGAAATAAAACGATATAACTGAGCTCAAATCAGCGATGGGAACGAACAGCAGCACCTGCCGAATGGTTTGGTGGAGAGGGCTGGCAGTATGCAACAGGAATACGGAGAGATTTCCTCCCGTTGCTCTAACAGAGATGGCACTGTTCGAGACCACCTTCCCCTGAACCCTGCTACTTCTTTATTTTCTTTCCTCTTCTTTTATTTATTCTGTTTCCTTTCAAGGTTTCTCCCTCTCTCAAATGCAGCTGACGACTGGCCCAGTTTGGACTCTTAAGAAACAAGGGAAAGAAAGAAATTATAGGGGACAAAAAAACAAAGTTGGTCTCATAGGTTAAACTATCTCTCTTGCAATCATTTTTTAGAAGTTCTGACATGCTTTAGAAATGTCAAACCCATTTTGGTTGCAAACACCTTCTGTTAAACAAAAGCACAGCTGTAAATTACATCATACACGGGCTATTAATAATACAAAGAATGTGTCTGGGAAGGATTGTGTGGCCTTGTTTCTTGTGCAGTGAAATAACGAAAACGCCACTTTGTGCCAAAAAAAGGCACAAAGTGGTTCAAAAACTCCACAAAACACAACACTGCTTGAAGTCTGACAGTTTCACCTCGCTGAATGCGCAAACAGCTGGCCGCAGTCAACACTTTAGTGAATGGCTGTATTATTGCGAACTCCCTTTTTTCCAGCACTCCACGCTTTGCACTTCAATTTTCTTCCTTTCTCCCTCTCTTTCACCCGCCTAAACAGGCCTGTTTGCTTTTAAAACAAACGTCACTGCGGTTTCATGGAAACAAACACTGCAGCTTGGCCTAGCTTGCCCTGCCCGAGTCATATGTGTACACAAACAATTACATTTTAAAACATACTGTACGTCAAAAGCCAAATTAATGAATCTTGATGCATAAACTCTGATGCATCCTCTCATGAATTTAGTGAAACTCTTATCTGACAGTGGCCAAGTGGCATCACCAAAAGTGTACTTTTCAACCAACCTTGATGTAGCATAAATTATGTTTACAACATGATCAGCATTGGAGCTCCATTCCTTGAGAAAGATGCCCTGCATGTGAAATATAATCTGCACAATGAGTCGAGATTGCAGATAAGTTCTCAGGGTCTCACAGTCTTCAGCGGTTACTGCACTGTGCGATCATCTATCGCTGTCCTCCTTCGTTGTGAAAACACATCTACGTGCTTTGTCTGAGGGCACAACAAACAGACGAATGGATGCGGTCATTTACCACTAACAAGTTAAATCTCTGAAGAGTGATGGAGGACATTGAGCTTGTTGAGCAACAAATTGAAGTGACCTAGCATTAAAGATCTATGACATGGATTGAGGGAAGTTCGCACTTAGTTCTTTCAAAAATATGCTCATTAATGTATACATACTTCATTCAAGTAATAAAGTTTTCTGCCATTGAAAATACATACGGGTAAGGGGTTCTAATGTCGGTCGCCATGTTTCCCCTCCATCTTGAAAGTACATTAGCCAAAGAGGGACATACCCGTTAATTCAAGCTTCGCCTTTGGCGTTTACATTTGAGTTAACACTCATGGACAGAGGTTAAATTGGAAGCCATGTTAATCTTGGACTACATTGGCCACCGTAAGAATTAAATCGAAATTGGAATTGAGAGGAACAGAAACTACAATAATTATTGGATGGACATATACTAGGGGTTTAACGGTACACAAATCACGGTTCGGTACATACCTCGGTTTTAAAGTCACGGTTCGGTATGTTTTCGATACAGCAAAAAGAAAGAAATGCCAGAGAAATGTCCTATTTGTTTAAAGAAAAAACATATTTTTAAATAAGTGTGAGTTTTCCTAGATCTTGAAACTTTCAGGTTTATAAATGGGGGTCATCTTTGAAGGATGAACAAATAATGTTTTGGTCGCGCAGTTTCGTTCTGCTTTCATTCGCATGCCATTTGATGTTGCGCAACGTTGTGTTGGCGCAGCACGAATTTTGCCGGCAGGAAAAATTATTCAAGCAATCGTTCGGTTTGTATGCGTACCGAACCGAAAGCCTCAGAACCGAAACGGTTCAATACGAATACATGTACCGTTACACCCCTATCATATACCTTTTCACCGCTAGATGGGGATTTAAGATTGAGTCTAGTGGTTGTCCGATATATTGCCAATGTTTGAAGCGGGACTTTTACTTTGACGGGCGGCAAAGAGAACGCCAACAGCACTCTCACATTCTCAGTCTTCGTTAGTTTATCTCTGTCAGTCATATCTAAGACTAATACTTTGTTAGACAGAACTGGTAAACAAAGAAAGTAAATGAAAAGAAAGAAAAAAGACCTTTTATTAAAGATCTTCAGTGGTCTACAGTAGAAATAAAGACATAGCCTACATGTTTGGAACAACGTAGTGAGTAAATTACAGAATTTTCATCTTTGTGTAAACTCTCCACTTTGGAGACAAGATTACAAGTCTCATACTGCTGAAATTGAAACTTATTTAAAAATAAGTAGTTTGTTTGCTTTGAGGAAGAGAAGAAAGGGAAGGTCGCAATATGCAAATTCTCCTACTTGCAAACGTCAAATCCCTCTCCGGTCGACTCGAGTCAACAGGAAATTGGCATCAATGACAAAATACTCCTTTGCGTTGTCTTCTTCCATCATGAGGGTCAGCAACAGACATCGATAACCTTTACAGAGTCATACACTGTGACCAGCAAAGCGCTTTTAAATGCCACCCACTCCATCTTCACACTGCCCTCCTCAACAAATCGCACATTTATTCACTGGACGAAACAAGCTCAATGAGAAGGAAGACAATTTCCAGAATTCCCAATAGTTCATAAATTAGAAAGTGGAGAAGATGCGCAAAACAAAAACAATGACTTTTCCATCTTAATTCCATCTGAGAGATGACACTTTGGCCTGTATAAATAGTCATTAAAGGAAGAGTATACTAACAAGGATTAAAATAAATATAAATATTCCTCTCACGCTATTCTCGGTACTATTTGGCAACGAAATCCAATGAAGCAAACCACTTTATATGTCATTTTTAAACCAGTTTCCATAGAAGCTTCATTCCCATGCCCTTTTTGTGATCATTTTTCTCCATTCTGGTCCCAATGTTTCCAAATCTTGCAGACTTCCTAAAACATTGCCAAACTAAATCACTTCCTGTCATGCAAGACTGATTTATACAGAGCCAAAACTCCAGACTTGCATGTTTCATTACCGCTTTACAGGGTGAAATATGGTGTCATGACTTTGCAGTGAAGTTCCTCAAAACTCAAAGTGAGATTCAGGTTGTTTTTCCGTCAGGCACAGTGTTGGTTTCGTGTTAAACCTTATGGAGGGCTTCATAGTCTTATTACACAATAAATTACAATGTGTTTGAAAGGCACAAGACAAATCCTCTTGGGGTATAACCTAAAAGGAGAAACTATCTTTCCAGAGTTAGCCAACAGAGTTCTCTGAAAGGATAGGGGAAAATACTGAGCATGTGGTTTGGTGTCTGTTATTCATTCATCATAGTTGATGCTTGTGGACAGCTATTTGCTTTGGATCACTGCTATGGGGAAACCGTCTCACTACTCAAAGATACTTCCTGCCTAACAGGAAGCTAGCGTGAAGGTTCCGCCCCAACCCTTCCTGTTCTAGATGCCAGTTAGCGTAGCACAGAATATCCGCCCTACATTAGTGTTGCACAGCACTTTCCACAGATAACACTAAAACGGTCACCTCTGCACCCTAATGTGCCTCATTGCAACACAATTTGGCGTTATGCACCCCTGACTCAACAGTAAACTTGAACATAGGTCATGGCTGCTTTCTCTGCTCTTACAGAATACAATTGGACCACATCTTTCAGTCAGCTTGGCAAACTCACTTCAGAGAAGCGATTGCCTCAAGCACAGAGATGTAGGACGGCCACCTTTACTCAACCTCAAGCAAAACATTGAGCAACCTGAGAGCGCCTGACTGAAGGACAAAGAGTGAAGACGACAAAGAGAAACAGACAGACGTTTTGACTTTCCATTGTTTCAAGGAGTTTGAGGCAAAGCGCCCAGATTTCTGTAATTTAAACAAAGCAATGTTGAAAATAAAACACACAGCCCTTCGCTCCAAGAATGCTCAAACCGCTACAAGAAAATACATATTTATTGCCTTGTCAGAGACTTTCTTGCAAAGGGACTTTTAAAAACACGAAAATATTGCATTCAGGCGTTTTATAATCATTGACCTTGGGTTAGTAACAGAATCAACTAGGACTAGAAGTGCCGCATTAAACATTTATCAATCTATTAAATAATAAATCAAAGATTTTAATGAAAATACGCTTTTCAAATGGACAAATAGACATTTAAAGTTGCTTTACTGGCACTCTCGGCCTTCCATAGAAAATAGCATTCATACTGAGGGTGTACAAACTGCATAAAAATAGGCAAAAAATTGACAGGAAATATGGTCAGGCCACTATCTCTATGACCTAAGGGATAGAGAAAATGATTAAAGCAGAATTCCCTTGCAATACACCTTCCTATTAACATCCTGCACAGCATAACTAACAAATGATAATGACTTTGATAGTTGACGTAAAAAGAAGGGGGAAAAAAGCCATGTTTTCTGAATGAGAGGAACGTTTTATTAGCATAAGCAATCTCGTTTAAGTTTTCAGCTGTTAATTAATTTCATTTCATGGAAGTTGTCAGTGTGTCGACAGGCCGGCTTTCCAGTAGCCGTATCTATGGTTACTAAAGCAAAGCAAGGAAAAGTCATTTAAGGAGGGAGTTCTGTGAGTTTGAGGTGCGAGTCTCTGTGTGTGAGCCAGATTGAGATTCCAGTCTTCAAAGGGAAAGACTAAAAGGAGCTTAAGGAGGGAAAGAGCTCCCTAGAGTCAATCAGGGTGACTGAAGTTGTACAAGGGTTTCAACTAAATTACCGTAATACAGCAACAACAATGACAAATATGTATAAGGAAACCGAGGAGTAAGCAACCACCTAGAAACCCCCATCTAAAACAAAAATCCACTTTTTCAGCGCCCTTTGCTCTGAAAGTATTTCTCCCAAACTGTTTTTTCCTCATAGGGCTTTTAAAAACATCTTTGTTAAAGAATTATAAGCCATGAACCAAACTAACCAGCAACAAGGTGAATCAAAACACTATAAACTTTGATTTAAAAACAGTTGCCAGACTACAATGTCATGAAGCATTGCGAATGACAATCGAAACTAAAAGCAGCGGGCTTTGCAATCCGATTAGTTGATTGTCATTTAAGAAATATACGCAACTTATATCTGCGAGTGTGGATGAGAAAAAGAATGGGGCACCGGGTCATGTCAATAGCTGAATTTTGGCACTCATAGTGTCTCGTGTGTATGCATTTGGAATCACGACACTTTAACCTTGAATAGCTCAGGTTTCCAGCGCTCATGTTGACTATAAAATGAGTCTTTTATTCCAGAGAGTCCCAACAAGCTTTCCCTCTGGAACATACAGCTCTCCTCTTACGTACTGTGTGTAATCACATGGTTTTCTTGCCCTTGCTCACAGTTTCCTGCATTTCTTTCTTGTTTAAAGAACCTTTGCACTCGAGGCTTGGAATTCAATGGATGTAAGATCCTGAAGGAATAAGCGCTGTTTTATTGTTCACCCATAAATTAAAATCCAGTTATTTCAGAAAGGAACATAGGAACTGAACTATTCTTTCAAGATGCTGTGATGAGTTTCTCTTTAATGTATGCAACTCTATGATTGTGGCTCACTGTCATCAGTGAACATGACACAGTGTTGGTCACCCCCACAAAATGGTTTTATATCCTATATTTTTTCCCTTCTAACTAGGGATGCACCGATCCGATACTCAGGATGAGGTCGATCCAAATCCGATATTGTGCGTATACTATTCTGTGTTATTGCAACGCATTCTCATCCTAAGGGCGTCATATAGTCACGCTTTTGACATTTCGTCTAAATCCACCGCACATGGCACCCTTTAGCATCAATAGAACACGTACAGAGCTTTGTTATGGGTAGGTTTAGGTCTGGGGTAGGGTTAGGGTTAGACCACTAGTAGACACCTATCTGGCCCATATATATCTGCGTCTCATATTGGCGTCTCAAGGGTGCCATGTGCGTTGGATGTAGACGAAATGTCAAAAGCATCAGTATATGATGCCTTATGCATGGTTCAAATTACACGATTTTAGCCCGATTTTGAAACGATACATTGACATAGGGTGTCGTGGGGATTCATAAATGACAATGGCCGTCAGAGGACACAGGATTCGATCGTATCATCTCATATAGTGTGTCATAGTGGGCGACAACCTACGTCGCGTCTGCGATGCTTCACGACATCACGACAAAAAGACTAGCATGTTTAATTTTTTTAACAGTCGTCACGACGGTTCCGCCACATGTATGAGGTTGACCAATAGGAGCACAGAAGCTTTTCCGTACACAACTTTCAAAAATGGCAAAACGAAAGAGAGATGATGGTGCTAACGTTAAAACTAAAAGTAAAAATATATATAAGAAAACAATATTTTACCTCAAGTTCTCTTGGAGGATTGACAGCCCATACTGTCCTCTTCGAGCAATCCAGGAATGTGTCCATTGTTGGGATTTTCTTTCTTTTTTTACTTTTTTCTGAACACAGGACAGCCAATACAACACTCACCGCTTCATCCATTGTTTGTTTACGTTCATTTCCGGAAGTCACTCGCTACTAGTTTCGCCTTCTCGATGACATCACGTGCGCCGTTAAAGATGGCATGCGATGACTGCTCAGGAAGCAGTGTGTAGTCTGACATGTCTTGTTCACGACACAGACAAGATTTTCAGGAGTCAAAATCGCGTAATTTGACACAGTGACTATTGTAACAGACAAAAAAAAAATCGTGTAATCTGAACCAGGCATTAGGATGAGACCAGGCTGGTTATTATTAAGCCCCACAAAAGGCACAAAAACATTATAAAGCACCATACACTGTATTATAAGTGTTCTGAAGCCATTCTATAGTATAATGTGAGATAGAAATGAATATTCAAGTCATTAAATTCAAGTTCACGTAAACTTTCCCTCTGCTGCGGCTGTCAGTCATTCTCCATTCAGATTTAACAGTGCGTAGCGTTCGGTTCAGTCGAACGATGAAACTCTCTCCAAGATGATTCAATGTTACTATTATCATACTTGATCTGTAGATAAAATTTGCATAAAATGACTTTATCTTGCTGGACTGTATTTGCTGTACCTTAATCATGTTCCTTTCTCCCGGGTGTCTGTTAAAAAATGGCTGAATTAACTATTGCATAGATAAATACTGTATAATACACTATGCATCAGTATGTCTTTTCTTTGTGCTTTGAACTTTTCAATGTGGACTCGAAGCATAAAAGAGTGATTATCAGTTCAACACAGAGTTATAGAAATTCTACTTGACTTAAAAAATAAATAAAATAAAAACTGCGCTGGTATCGGATCTGAAAAAAAAATGGTATCGGTGCATCCTTACTTCTAACCACTTTCTTCTCTATAGACACATGCACTTCTCACAATCAGGTAGTTGTGTATCCTGCCATTATTGATCTCAGTGTCCCATCTCCTGCGACTGGAGTGGTGTGAAACACAGCTGCCCCAAGCTAATGATTAGCCCAGTAGTGGGGAAACAGCCCTGACACCGACTGTTCAAAGGTACAGGAGAACTAAAAGCCACTATACTTAGACAAACCTTTATAAACAATGCCAGAAATACTGTGTGGCAGAATTTCAGAATTCACTGGAACTGAAGAGCACGAAACAAGATCAAAATATTAAGGTGAAAGAGTCAAACAACCGGGTTGAAATGGTCGTAAAGTCTCAAACAACTTGAGGGGGAAGCTCTCCACTGAATTACCTTTCACTCACTTTCTCTTTCATTATGTGGGTGGATCTTTGAGGCCTGCAAACGTCTTCCTCTCTCTCACTCTCTGAGGTTTTTCACAGTCTGCTCACGTTATGCTGCCCCACAAAGAGTCTTTCTGTGGCAGGGCACAAAACTACAGGCCTGCAGAGCACGACATAATTACAAATCACAAAGCCCTCAGTACTGCAGGCCAGCCCCAGCTGCATTCTGCACCCTCTCCAACCCCCAAACACACTCTCCTGCCATTCCTCTCGACTGACTGAAATCCCTCCTATTTTCTGTTTTACTAAACACTCTCTAGGGATGTCCCAAAACCATTTTTGCTGAACCCAATCCGAATACCAAACATTCAGAGTATGACTGATACCGATCCGATACCAGCACTGATTTAAAAAAAAAAATAATCAAGTAGAATTTCTATAACGTGTGTTGAAACTTATAAATACGCTGATTTCACGCATCCGCCATTTTTAAATCGAAAGCGAGGCTCACGCGGGAAGAACACGGAAGTACAGATAGACAACAATGCCTTGGACTACCAACCTGAAGCTGCTGCCGCGATTTACACTAGCTGGATGTTAATATCCAATAGCTATAGGATATGTATATATCTTGTTCCTGCTTCTTTTTTTACGTTCTGAATTATATATAAAAAATTATTTATTAATTTATATATGAATTTCACTGTATATAGTCTAAAGTATGAAAGAAATGTATGGACATTTTTAGAATAACTCAATTTCTACATTAAACGCAACAATACACCATCAAATTCGCAACTCTCCTATGATTAAAAGCGACACTTCCGGTTTTCTTCCCACCGGAGCGAATTTCGAAATGGCGGCAGCATAAAATCACTGATCCGATATCTTTTTTTAGTATGAAAAGTATTTTGTGTAGTATGAAAACGGATATTAAAGATTATATTTAATGGTGTTATCAACTTACGATATTTTATTAAATCTAATTAAATATGCTATATAATCGCATCAGTTAAATTCAATTATTATCGTTTAAATATTTACTTCAATGGCAAAGGTAATCTTAATGTAAATAGGGGAAACAAGCATGCACAATTAAATTAATTAATCATGAATTTAAAAATTCTAAAAACCCTTCTTATGATGAGATATCTAGAAAACTTTCCGAATTTTGCAAATCATTCCCCTGCATGAGTCCTTTGTTATAAGAACTTAGGAAGTGCTGTTTTATCATCCTTCCTCATGAGTCCCTGTCTAATCAAACATCGAGGGATTTTCTCTTCATTTAGATGAACGTCTTACTTAATCCAAATTTTAATCGTCCTTTCAGCAGCAGGCTGATGACAGCCGTGGTTGTACGAGAGAATAAGGGCACAGATTCAGGCAGCTGTGGCACTGTACACGCACACCACCTACACACACATACTGAAAAAACATTGGGTTATCTTGAAAAAGAATTGACCGTCAGAGCTTGAGGCAGTGTGAGTCAGACTGACGTTGCACCTGCCACACATCTTGGATAAAAGCAGGAAGTTGAAAGCAGGAAGTTGAGTAATTTTGAAACAAATTAGATGCAACCTCTCTGATGCAACTCCTTCGTTAAAAATCTTTTTGGACTGACAGTTTTGGGAATAATGTCAAAGAAGTGGGTATAATGTCAAAGAAGGTGGGATTGCAACTTGCAAGTCAGGTCTTCAAACGATGTTTCCTCAAGTAAAATGATTGCCTGTTTCCTCATGGAAAGACGACAGGTATGACATAGAAGACACAGGCTAATTGTGGAAAAAGCCAATTCTATTTCAGCATCTTGAAATTAAATGCACACATATACGCAAGCTCTCCCACCCAGACCGAGCGGATCAACTTCATTCAATGCTTAATTACCCCAGCTCGGGCACCACAGTGGCTGTTATAGCAGCGTTCATACACATCCAAAGAGCACTTTAAAAGGGAGTCTTTCAATCATTCTTGTTAAAGACCGAGTTCAACGCTCATTCCACATGCTTGGATTGGAATCATGACAGTCGTATTATGATTATCAAGTATGGATTTTAAATTCCACCGCATAATTAAAGTGAATTATGCAAGCAACAATAGTAGCAACTAAGCTTGCTGCGATAGTCGGTGTTACACGGTGTTCAGCAACACTGATTACATCACTTGCCCACTGCTGATTTTTTATTGTAGGCTAATAACAATCATTTAGTTCAGTTAGAGAACAGAGACTACAATTAAAAACTGAACGCATCTGCTCGATGCAGCGAGAGCCAAACAAGATCAGCAGCAGGAATCAGTTTTCATTTTGTTTGTTTGTTTAATACCCCATGTTTAGAACAAGAGAAATTGTCATTGTATTGTTTTGTTGGTGTGTTTTTTTTTCCATTAAGAATAATAGTGAACCCACCATTCAAGTAAACCACCTCAAAGAGCATGCACAGAGAAGTCCAAATTAAACATGATTTAATGACTCGTAAATGTAAGTACACATTGATGGCCTAAGACAAGAAACGAACGGTTTGTGTGAGAAAACGAATAGTATTTATATTGTTTTTACCTCTTGTAACCACAGCCACGTCCAAGTGATCTGAGGCCGCGGGCGCTTCGGTCTGAGCAAGCGGTGTAAAGCGCGGAAGTGATCTCTCGCGCGGTTGCGAAATTTTTTTTTTTTTAATGTTGTCTGTTGATATATCGAAATCGTCTTTCATTGAGATTTCCTGTATATTTAAATATGTTTAGATCTTCACAGTGAAAGGTAACGCTTCCGAAATCTGTGAGTAAACAAGGAGTGACGTACACGCGCTAGTGATGCGCGGGGTCGACTTGTAACCCGCGGCGGATAACCCGCGGGTCGGGTTGGGGCGGGTAAAGAAATTGTCACTTTATTTGCGGGGCGGGTTGGGGCGGGTCATTAATTATTTTTATTTATTTTTTTATCCATGTATGTTGCTTGCAATTTCCAGCCTATATTAAATATTTGGGAATATCTATTTTCATATTTTATAAGGTTATTTGATAAGGTTACAATACGATTGCTGTAGCAACGTAACTTGCTTGACGTTCCCAAACCTTTGGTGTCACGTGACACGTCACGGAAGCGGCGCGCCAAGCAGCTCCCGCCGCCAGCCTCGACAACAACAACAACGGAGAAATATAAGTGAAGATGGAAGACGAGGTGCGGGAGAAATTGGGAATATACATGATTAAAAGAAAAAAGGTCAGGCTACTAAATCTAATGTTTGGGAGCGGTTCTCATAAGTACAGTAGTTGCAGGCTAGCAGGAGACAACAGTCTCGGCTAACGTTACCTGAAGTGCAACTCGTGTGAAAAATATACAAACAGTAGCGCCACAAAATGTCCACTTCCAGCATGTCAAGACATATTTGTGGGGGGTCTAAGAAATAAAAAAATGGTTTAGCCTATTAGATGAATACAAATGCTGCTTTGTAAATGTTGAAAATGTTTATTAATATGACCTGATTTATGGTTCATATTCATAATCGTCTGTTGTTGCCAGTTTACAAGGCAATGTTTTCAAGCACTTTCAGGCTGAAATAAAGGCTATTTTCATTTACATTACAATGCCTAGTAGCTGCTATGTCTATTTAATGGTCGCGGGTGCGGGGCGGTGCGGGTTGTAAAAAAAGAGACAGTGGTGCGGTGCGGGCTGGGGCGGGCCAAATAATTCCATAAAAGCGGGACCCGCGGGTTGGAAAAAAAGCCGACCCGCGCATCACTAACACGCGCGAGTGATCACTTCCGGCACTTTCCGACGCTTGGCAGACCGAAGCGTCCATGCCCTCAGCTCACTTGGACTTGGCTGTGGTTACATGAGGTAAAAGCCATATAAATATTGCTCGTTTTCTAACACAAACCACTCATTTTGTGTCTTAGGCCATCAATGTGAACTTACATTTACGAGTCATTAAACCATTATATGACTGAAAGACAAGAACAGTTTGACCTAAAAACGGTCTGACCGGTTTGATCCGGGGACTGTGGATGAAAATTAGCTTCGGCTAACTCTGGCACAAAACATCTCTTCGTAAGACTAATGTATTTTGTGCATTGTCCCTGATAGATAAATAAATAAAGGAGGAAAAAAAAATCAAAATTAAAAATACTGTGGAAACGAAGACACCTTGAGGTAAGCTAAAACATATAAAAAATTAATTTCAAAGTGAACTTTCCCTTTGATGTCTAAACATTGTTACTTGAAATAAAACAGTAACCGAAAAAATATGTACTAAAATAACTTAAAACAAACATAAAATGAATACACATTTTGGAAAAGTAATTGCAAACCTTTTCTAAACAAGCCATATGCTTTGAGATATCATTCAAGTTTGTGGCGCAATCAGTTTGGGTTATGCAATACTTTAATTTAGACAAATCACTAACCCCAACTGTGAAAACAGCACAGCATTGCTCATCAAACTAATTAACAACAATAAGGCTCAGAGTGTTTAGCTAATGTTATTTGCCAATGACCAGCTCAGATTCATCTCAGATAATCACATGGATGTTTGGGAAAGTCCAGAAAGGGTCGAGAGTGTTTATGATTTACAACGGACACACACACACATCTTCCAGCTTCTGCAGAAACTCTCGCATGAGAGCAGAAGGAGGGACTGCAAATTTGAAGCACATCACAATTCCAGGGAGTGCAGTAAATGTCGGTGTAACGGTTCTATAGGGCATTTCCGGGCACCATTCCCTGTCCGCTCCATCTTATCAGCTGTAGAGAAACAGAATTGCCAGCTTTTATGAAAGGCTTCCTGAAGCTCATCTAATCCTCTGGCAGAACGGATCTACGCGAGCAGTACGTCAGCAGAGCTCCATCACAGAGCCAAAAGTTACAATCACAGTTATAATTAGATGCGTCAGAAACGACCCTAATCTTGGCATACTATCCTTAACACTACTTAACTTTGATTTTGTGTGTGTATTCAGATACGAGAAGCATTATGGAAGTGAAAAGTCTTTACATGCAAAAAAGACTCCACATGAGTCACATAATAAATGTAATTCCTCTTTTCTTGTCTGCTTGCAAAACCATCATCCTATACCAGAGCATAAATATAAGACTGTACGGAGTTCAAACAAAGCTGTAGTCAATGAACACATCAACTTTATTTTAAGAAGTATAAACCATTGAGACATCTTCCTTCTATATGTAATTATTATGCTCAAAAACATGCATTTTTCAGTGATTTTATAGCCGTTTCCATGAGACGCTGTACTGGACAAAAGTGAAGTGAGGCACACGATAGAGATTGAAACTGTTACCGCAGTTTCACTCTTTTTTTGAAAACACGTCAAGTCTCTTAGCATTTGGCCGACTTTCAATTGCAAACACGTGGTAAATCGTGAAATTTGCATAATAAGGTTTATTGCATTGTGAAGAAGTTGCCACTATCTAGCTCTATTGGATAAACATTACCTCACAACAAAGTGAAGACGAGAAAGTGAATATAATGACACTTTCGTCAAATATGGTTTTGACTTCCGGTCTGTTTCACAACTTTATCACTTTCTAGGCAATGATGAAATTATATATTAATTGCATCTGACAGTGAAGCCTGATTTTTAGAAAGGAGAATATAGCTTGAGTCATGATATCTGAGCAGATCTTCTCACTGCACTAATGGGCATGTGATGTGCATGAAAAACGACAGAAGGGAGAAGTGATCTCAATTTTGAGCTGTTCAGAACATCAATACAACAAGAACACTGACTTCCTGATAACATTTCTTTTTATATATAAAATCAAAAGACAGAAGAATTGAAATACTAATAAAATCACTTTGTAAAGCAACGCGTTAACACAACGATTAACTGTACACCAGTAGTGCAATCCTAATCTGACATCTGGATTAGGGCTGTCACTTACCACTATTTTGGTAATCGAGTACAATTATTTTGACAATTAATGATGTAATCGGATAAAAAAAAATTGTGGTAATAAAAATAAACCTAAGTAAACAATCGGCTCCCAGACTGGTGATTGTTGTTACACGTTGCAGCATGATCAAATCCTTGTTTAAAATTGGCCAAACAATTTAAAGGTCTATTCAATCTTTAATATTTGGCCACTTTACAAAATAGAAATGCTACAGAGCCAATGTAATTTACATTACTGGCGCACGTTGCATTCCCAGATGAACGTCATAAGCAACCCAGACTTAGAGCATATGCAGAGATAAAGTTTGTTAACCAAGCTTCTGAGACGCGTACTCTACGCATGTAAATGATAAAAGTGCAACACTTTGCTTTGAAACACAAAGCGCATCAGATTTTAAATGTGTTCCCGAAATGCACGTTATTGGAAACCCAAACAGACAGCACATGCAGAGACTGAGTTTGTGCGAGAGCAGCATTTCCGGTGTACGGAGCTGCTCATATCCACTGGTCGAAACACGTAACCTGCATTTATTTAAATTGAGGAACCGTGACAGCCCTAATGAGTAACTAAACATCTTACATTTTTTAGTTAATGATCTGTAAGAATGGATCTTTATAAATAACAGCCATTGATTCGAGTAACTTTTTTGACATTTGTGTATAAAGTGATTTATTTCTACAATATATGGTGTAAAAACTTCTTAGTGCTGCCCTCTTCAGGTTGAACGGTGACTACTGCACTTGAATTTTCCTATTGGATGTTCCGCACTTTGTGACGTACGCAGGTTTCAGCTCACCACGCTATTGGTACGAGCAGTATAAAAAGCAGCTTCGTTAAAGTTTCGTCAAAACCACTGTAGCGAGTTGGAATTGCGAATATTGAAAACGATCAATATTGAAAACGAGTGTTTTAGCATGTATTTCGTCCCCTCTATCTCCGCTGGGATCTGCCCACTTTTTCAGCATTTTTCAAATATTGCCAGTGGGTGGAGTCAGGCTCTGACCAGGGGTTTAGCTACACTTTAAGGCCTGTTCACAGCGGGACGAATTTTGCGTGCAATATTCGCCGACATTTAACGTCTCGTGACCAAACATAGGGCGCCAATGTGAGTGTGACACCGACGCGTAAAATCGTCTTTTTTTTTTTTTTACCACCTCGTGTTAATTTTTTTGGTTTGACGCGCCACGTCAAATACTATCCGACCAATGAGATTGGTGCTTTTGCTCACATGAAGGGGGAACTCAACACAACTTGGGGGAGCTCAAACACAAAACGGTCTTACAGAGCACACATATGTAGCGGCGAAAAGATATACGCCACCGCCTGCACTGCCGGAAGACGAGGAAGATATCTATGGGCAAGATGATGTTGAGCTGCTGGTCTCGGAGCATAAAGAGCTACGATAAATGCAACAGCGACTACAAAAACATCGACAAAAGATCTGTTTTACATTAAGCGCCATCTAATGTCAGGGAATGAATTTGCATGTTCACTCGGCTCTTCGCCAGCGAAAATCGCTTGGGTGTGAACACAAAAAACGTGTTGAAAAAACGCTGGCGAATAATGCACGCTGATATCCGTCCCGGTGTGTACGGGCTTTATTTAAATGGCAAGTTACCAAGGCATGGTCTATGCTTTATGGTACGTGATCTAGATGGTAAGTGAGTGTTCAAAAACTTATTCAAATAATTTATAATTTTTGCAATTCCATTTGGTAATGATTATTGCTGTGGATTTGTCAAATTGTGGGGAGGTTCTACTCAAAATTGGGCCACTTGACAATTTGCCCCTGAATTAGTGAAACAGGATGGGTGTGTAAGCTTCCTGTACCGAATGAACAAAGGGATAGCACCAGCCTCAGTCTCTGCATTGAATGAGACCAGCCAAAAGAGGATGTGGTACAGGGGACAGGGCAGGAAATGACATCATTCCTCAAGCACCAGCTTTTTAATGCAGGGATTGAAAGACAGCAAAGTAACAGCTTCTGTGGTTGAGAATGCCATAAAGACTTAAAAATATAAATATGGCTGCTGGTTTTGTGCAGTATAACAGGATAACATAAATATATCAAACGTTAACTTTGCCTTGCCACCAAAAATAACCCTTTTGGAAGCCCGAGCTACTGTTAGTTGCCCTTACGGCCATTTACATTCTCCAGACTCTCCATGATAATTAAAATCAATGTGACTTGAACAGCTGAACTGACCAAATCAGGGAAAAGGGCCAAGCGAGAGGCACAAGCACAAGTTGTGCCTGTTGAGCAGCCATTAAATCAAAAGTGAAAGGAAGACATTATACCAATTAGGGCTGAACATCAGCTATGGGGAGAGGACTGAATGTGTAAAAGAAATCAGGCACAGCATGGACCTGGAAATTGGATCCCACCACAATGCTAAACCAGAACACCAGTGGCCACAAAATACATCTAAAGTAGGGATGTGCAAAAACTGCATAATTTCATAATCGGCTGGTGGGTGTGTGTCAGCCATACGTAGCCCTGTGTTATAATGCTGGTGATTTTAATAAACAGATTCGTCATGTGCTTTGGGAGTGTTTACATAGGGAGGAGGAGATTGACAGAATAGAATAAAAAAATCTAGATAAACTATTGTTAGCCTCTATTCATTCTAGAGTGTATGCTGCCAACACAGCAATGAGGTTAAGCATTCGTTAAAGACTACGGCGTAAGTTTTTTTACCTAATGAATGTTTTGCTTTTGTGCATTGCACTACAGACACAGAGATTAGCGGGCCAGCGTGAACGAGCAATAGACCGGGGAGGTGGAAATGGGAGTTTTGGTGTTTTTCATTTTCACTCCCTGACCCACTGAGACTAGAGTTGGCTGATCTTTCTTTTCCCAAGCGGCTGACACCATCTCTTCATGCCCCACAGTCACAAGAACAAAGATCTGTGCTGCATCACCTCACTGTCTCACTCTCGTCAAGCTTCAACAAACCTGCCTCTTCCGAAAACAAAAGAATCTGTGGCTTATTACAAGATAAACAGAGCATTTCGTAATAAGCTACTGTGTAGTTCAATGTATGTTGACGTTAACATTTAATGGAAATTAATGGCACAAAAACAAACATCAAATGATCTCATACCTTGCAATTGCAATCCAGTATTGATGAAAGATCACAGGCTTCTTGATAAAATCTCCAGTATTAGATTAACTTTTAAATCAAATTAAAACTTGTAAAACAATAAACTGAAAAATGTAAGACGTCAATCAGTCTTGTGATTTTAAAGTCTGACTTTTAGAAAAGGCAGCAATATCAAATACAGTAGCTTGAAGTCAACATGAAATTACATTTGCACCCTATTCCTTAATGCAATGGAGGTTTTTTTGGATAAAAAAAGGATAGGCCTATATAGCCTAATGAGAAAAACTAAAGTTTTAGGTAAGTGACATTTTTTTAAGATTTTGTATCAGGGATGTGTTGCATTGAATTGATCAAAAGTGACAAAAAAGATGTACATTGTTAAAAAAAAAATCAGACTTTTTTTTAAATCACAAAAAAAGCAGCACAACTGTTTAAAGCAATGATAAGAAATGTTACTTGAGCACCAAATCAGTATATTTGAATGATCATGTGACACTGAAGACTGGCGTAATGACAGTTAGATAACAGTTATCCCAAATAGAAAAAAATATTTCACTTCAATATTACTTTTTTTTAATCAAATAAATGCAGTGGTTACTTTTTTTTTAATGGTAGTCTATAGACCTTATGTAGCCCCGCCCCTTTTCAGCGCTGCGATCGTTGTCTTTTGTCTTCCGGTCTGTATTTTCACAGCGATCTTGCCTATTTATGAATGAACGGCTCGTTTTCAAATCTTCCCGGTCTAGGTCTACTGACATTTGTTAAGACATGTGCTTTAAACATTACAATCCTCATAACTTTCGTTAACTGTACATTGTAAATCCACTTCATCAGCGAATTACTCCTGGACAGCAATGCCATAGAGATATACAGAGCGACCGCGGCCTTGTTTCTCTGGTGCATAAGGTCTATATAGCAGCTTAATTCTATCCGTTGAGTAAAAGTATGATGTTTAATCTATGCCCAGATGATTCATTTACAATAAAGCTATAGATATGTAATATGCAGTGATGCTCTCACTGCAGACGTTCATTTACAGAATGGCAGGCTCTGTATCTGGTCTGTTTAAAAATACAATATAACAATAAAAATACAATATATTCCATCACATACAACAAGTTCCATCTTATGCAGCTTTAACTTCATGCATTTAAAGGATAGTAAAATATGCTGCACAACCATTTGCCAGCAAACCAGCAAAGAGCAGGTCTGCACAATGTCATCAACACCACCTTGTCCCACACAAACAGATGGCCGGGCCAGCGTCCATGATCCAACTCCTAATTTCCGGGCACCTCGCACATCTATGCCAACGTTCTCTTTGCTCTTACAGCAGTGTGACAGACTGCTGTGTTCCCACTTAGAGGTGAGCAAAGCGAGCAAGCTCTGGTCCTGGTGTAAAATGGAGCCAGATGGACATTATTATCCAACGAGGGACAGTTTCCACTTCTCAAACCCTACAAGGAAATCTGCTAAAGAGCAAACAGAAAGAGTTCATTCAAATCGGTTCAGAAGAGAACAGAAAAGGTCAGAAAGGAAAGCCCAGTAGGGTTTGCGAGAGTCTGTAAAACTTGTCATTATCATCAACACTATTGTTTTCCATTAACAATAGGGCGTGAGGGAATAAAATCTGAACACACAGGAATCGTTGTTGATCAAACCCATTGTGTGCATGCATGTACTGCTACAAAACACCACAAATTCTCATTGCTTACGCACCCTCATGCCATTTGTGATCACATCCAATCAAATAGAGCATGTCGAGATGGTTCACCAGGTTTCAATTCAGTTTTTCAGAATACATAGGTATATTTCAAAAAAGCTCACAGACACGGCATGTTTCAATTTAGAGAGGTGACTGTGTCAAAGTAATGATGTACAGTTCTAAGACAATACAAATAAGTTAGCTGGTATTCATTTATGCAACAATGATCTAATTATATTACACAGATGACTCACTCTCAATCTCACTTTGAGTCCATTTAAATATAGCAGCTAGTTTGACATCAATGTCATATTACCACTAAACTAATTTTTTTTTAGAAAGCAAAAGCTATTTTGTAGTCACTGGTGTCAAATGTGCCACTATATTTTGAATGGACTCAAATGTGAGAGAGATTTGAGAGCTAGGAAGACTTTCAGTGAATACATTTAATTTCGGTCTGATTTTCATACAAAGCTGTTACAAATGATAAAAGCCGTTAATGCATGATACAATCCCATGAAGCATTCAGAAAATATAGCCTACAGAGAAAAAGAGCAGTTTTGCACTTGCAAATTTTAATAACCATGAGATTTAGTAATTTAGTGGCTGAGATTAATCAAACTGATAGAAAGTAAAAACTATTTAAAGCATATCGAGGCAGTTTGGATTACTGATTAATTCCTACATAAGTGCCAAGTAAAAAAACACAGAAGAAAGCCTCTTTAATTTATATATCACTGTATCTCACGGTTTTTCTGTGAAGATACACTGTTTATATTTTGGTACGAAAAGGATCACTTAAAAAGTTAAGACGCTTATATGAAATATAGCCAATTAAACAACCCTTGACCTCACCAACGAGCAACTTCTAGGAATCCAGAAGACTTTCTAAGTAAGTGTCATACTTCACTGCACCACAGTTAATGTTGAATAAGTTCAACAATGCACTGCTCTTCTAGCCAGGTTACTGAAAGGATTATTTTAAAAGCAAAAATAATGCAAAAGCAGCAAAAACAATGGCTACATACATGCAAACAAATGATCCATTGGTAATCGGATTGAAGGCTGAATCGGACTGAAAAGGCTTCATGTAAATGAAATTTCGATCGGATTGAAAGGGGTGGTTTATTCCTTTTCTAATCTGATCCAGAGAACATAAAGTCTTGATAGGACTGAAAACCGAAACTGAAAGGACTGCGCATGTGCATTGATGCAGAAATAGTGTAATGACGCAGCAGAACGAGCTATTCTTCCTGTTAAATTGTGTCATATAAATGTCTAAAATTCTCCTTTCTCTCAGCGTCGGTGAAGTGGAGGACAACGTCCAACCAGTCCTTGTTTCGGACGACTGATAAATATAAGCAGCACGGCACAACGGTTCATTTGCTCATTGTCTCCAAATTATGACCAGAAATGGATAAATATTAAATCTGCTGTTTAAAACGAATAAAGAACACAATATAGGAGAATGGTTATTATGGGAAACTGTTCGTGCAGTTTGCGCATGTCAAAAAATCTATTCCGATTTAAAGCTTATTATGACACGCACACATCAACCTGATCTCATGTTTTAGCGTCCATGTAAACACTACATTCTAGGGCTGTCAATCTTCCTCTATAATACCGTTCGAATTCCATTCCTTATTTTATTTAATATCCGAATATTAAATGCTAAAATGTATCCTATAATTCATATTTACGACATTACACATGCTTGGATCGCCAATGCCACTATAGCATGTGGTTGTTTTTACACGTTCGGCCCACTTGAGGGACATCTAATTCACATTTTTTTTCATGTTGAATATGGTTGAAGCTTTCAACGGTATTCGGCTGATATCTCCATGAAAACACCACCAGAAATTCTGAAGCTTATATCGTTCTTTTCAGTTCAAACTAGACGGTTCCAACAAGCTCGATGCGCACTGAATCCGTTGAGATATTTGCGTTTTCGCTTCTCTGGGAGGCTTAAACATTTAGGCTACCATTTCTGACAGTTGTCAAAAACGTTATTGTTCATCAGATGAAACAAAGGCATTATATTTTCACATGCGTGTAAACCAAGGCGGCGAAAAGGCAAGATTGCATATGAAAGAAAATGTAAAAAATATACATAAAAAAAGCAATATTCAAACAGTAACTTCAGCATTCGAATAGTATTGATTTTTTTAATATTCGAATTATATTCGGAATTCGTTCCAACAGGCCGACTCATATTTATCAAGCGAAATGAATTCAGTCCGATTGACACAAAAGTTGTGCATGTAACAGTCACTGTGTCAGAGAAAAAGCAATTCTGGAGTTAAAGGACTCAATGAGCATTCTGACCTTGCTTTGAGGAAATACTTGAGAACATTGTGACGGATCATTGGGCTTGCCTGACATTAAAAACCTTTTGAGGACAGACACAGTTTGATTGCATCAGTCTGATATGTACAGTTCATCAGAGCATGCAAACTGGCAAGAAGGCCATTAAAAGGCCATTTTTCATATTATAGCTTAATAATCAACTACTTTCAAACCCAAAATGAACAAGAGCACAGCAGGTAGGGAAAGTTTTCCAAATTCTGTAAATGGTTTGTCTTGAGTCGAATTTTAATCTAATGATTTGATTTAACTGTGGTCCTTCCATGTCTTTGGTGGATAGATATCAAACCCAGGTAAAATACATGAAAGCTTACTGTACATAAAAAACCCACATCTGTAACTTGGTGTGCATATGATATCCACACATTTTATTATAACAAACTACTCAATCTTCAAACAAAATCAGATCTATCAAGCCATTTTCAAAAAAAAGATGTTTCTTTAAATGTACTTTCTTGTTTTTTAGCTTGAATCACACCAGGCAGGATTCAAAATCAGGTCTACTGCCAGAAGACTATGTGCTCTACTGACCAAGCCACACCCCCTATGTGTCATGATTTTATTTTAGTCATAATCATCTGGTCACCCTATCAGCAGACCACAGAAGAGACCTGCCAAAAGACAGATATAAACCCTGAAAGCAAATGCTAGAGACCAAAGTAAATATAAACAACCAACTAAAACTCAATACCATCACAACATCTTCTGCCGAGAGGAAAAGCCGGGGCTTCCGTGCACCATTACTAAAAATGCAGAAATAAGACCCAGACAGCCTTGTCAGTAGCAGTAAGAGATCACACACACACATATCCACACAGCCTGCTATTACCTCAGACTATAATCATATAGTGGAGGACCTCAAACCTACATTATAACTAGGCCTATACACCACCAAACATAATAAATCAGCTCATTCTTGCAACTAATTATAAGCAAAATCATCATCAGGGGCCAGATGCTTTTAACCTGCCTTTAGACCCGTGACAGCTTTACAGCGGAAACCTAAACAGACCGGCCGGCTTTTTCCACTAAGCGATCAACAGAGAAGGCAAATAAGGTGTGTAAATGCAAAGCGTGATTTCCATGTGGTGAAGGACCATTACAGCCATGCTGACAGGAGACAGTAACAGTGCCAGTTTGCAGTCATCTTTCCAGCCCAAAAGGGCTAAATGGGTTGGTTTTTTTTTGTGTCGGTTTGTTTGTTTTGGGGCCTTTTGCCAAAAGCCTGTCGGCATTTATCCGTCTGTACAGTAAGAGTGTGAAAACAAAACAGCACACAGGATGAGCGATTGTGTTCTGGGAGTTATCCTCGCTCTATTTATCACCATCAACGCTATTAAGCCCG
Organism: Hybognathus amarus; assembly: GCA_030378365.1. Taxonomy (NCBI): domain Eukaryota; kingdom Metazoa; phylum Chordata; class Actinopteri; order Cypriniformes; family Leuciscidae; genus Hybognathus; species Hybognathus amarus. The sequence continues at coordinate 154,307 of JAQIUQ010006211.1, forward strand.
GTGGCTAAAGCAAAGAGGCGAAAGCATGCATCAGTTAAACGGGTTCTGTCAAACCTGTTAAATGGGATCAGGGAAGCATCACAGATGCATGCTTGACTATGTTCTTTTGCAATTTGATTGGAGTAAAATTACAGCGCAGGGAGGCTCCCGAAATCAAAATCATTTTAACATGAAATTATTCCTTTTACATGACTTTTCATGCATTTAACCCAATAAGAACGAAAGTAAAAATTTCATGCACACTCCATGTTGCAAGCAAAGGTCTGGAGATGTTCAGACTTGTCTGTGCATCGCGGATGATGAGTCCAATGGCACAAATGAAGATTTCCCACTGCCAGTAAAAGCAGAAAACAAAGGCTGTTAGAAAAAAATCCACGACTAGAATAAACAAAGCCATTGTGGAAGATTAAATTTGATCAAAGTTCAGAAAACTTAAAAAGTAAGCCCAGCTAAAAAATTAAAGGAATTAAAAATTCTGCACAATTTTATTGTTAACGGAGTTTCAGGAAGAAGTTCAGGGGAGCTAAAGTTATAGGACTTAACTCAGAGCTCAGGGAGCCTGGAAATACAACTTTTCCCTACATCTGCTTCAAGCTAAAAATAGTCCATCATCCATCCAAGCCATGCAACACTCCCCTCTGAACCAAAAGTTTAACTTTGGAAAGACCAGAGGAGTGGAACAGAGGTTGAGACAACGGCCGTACGAGACCGACCATGTTTTTTTCAAACTCAACCAACTTTTCCAAACCAGAGGTCTATTCGTGGCATTAGAAGACGTTTTGGGGGTTCAAAACGCATTATTTGGAGAAACTGGAGGTGATTCTAGGGTAATAAGATTGTACACTGAAAAAAATGATTTTTGCTGCTTGTTCAAATTGCTTTAAAATTAGCTTAAGCAACATAATTGCTTTACATTTTGTCCAAACTTAATTTGATTGTGTCCAATCTGCTTAAATATATGTACAATTTAAGTTTACTTAATCCGTTTGTGTTGGATAACATGAATGATTTGTGTTGTATTAACTGAAACTGGGCGGTGCATGTTAATTCCCAGCATGCTTTGCATATGTCTGAATTAGGCGAGAATAAATGTTGAAATTAAGTGTTATTTTATATGTTTTTGAGAAAATAAGAAAAAGTTAGTGTGTTAATAGTGTTTAATGTTCAATTACATTGGAATTATTAGAACCATTTAAATTACAGTTGGTCACCATTGTGGAGAAGAGTGGATCATTTGGTTAGGCTGTGGACTGATTCAACTATGCTTATAACAACTGCTTTTTGCTGATGGTGTATGTACCTTAGCATTCAGTATGCTAACAATTGCTATTGGTAGCTAACTGCAGGCTAAATACTACAAATTGAGTTGTGTGACACTAAATTACATTAAATCTTAATTGGATAAATGAATATGTGAATTTGCACACCTGAAACAGCTAATCAGGGAGCCTTTTAAAATCACTTTGAAACTACTTAATTGGATAACTTAAAATGACTTAATTCCATGTTGTTGAAGATACATGAATAAATTATGTTTGTGCAACTTAATTGGTTCATGTGGGACCGATGTACACTATCAAATCATGTAAATCCAACACACTTTTTTTCAGTGTATGTGCCCAAAAAACTAGTACCGCTATGTAAAATTCTGTTCAATGTTAAAGTGGGAAGTAACTTGTCTATACATGCGTCATTTAAACCTCCTCAGACAGTGACTCAAATCCCTAACCTAGTGTTTACTCTCCAGATCTGCTATTAAAGCACAGCCCACTGAGAACTACAATTAAATGTAGTAACTGACAGGGGAAACATTATTAGGATTGTTCATGGTTACTTAACCGAGTAGGTAGGTGACAAGAAAACTGACTCACTAGAATAGAAAGCTTAAAATTAGGGTCCAAATGTATTACTCAGCTCAGATTAAAGGTTGTATTGGAAAATCTCAACGAGAATGTTACCATTATACATTTTATCTATGATACCTAAAGTCAAGATTCTCAAAAGCACATTTGTGGAATATTTCTCACATAAGGTACAAAACAAAATTAAGGAACAGAATGAAAATGAGTTTTAGGTTTGTGTGACTGGCATGGAAAATGGCTCATCTTGTATATGATGCTGTAAGTGTTTACACATGAAAGGAATAACAAAATAATTCAATTTTTTGATGGGATAAAAATACTAAAAAATGATTCAGACAATTGGCAAGCTTAAAGGCTGTAAGAAATATTCGTATTTCGTAGGGCTGTCAAATGATTAATCGCATCCAAAATAAAAGTTTGTGTTTACATAATATATGTGGGTGCACTGTGTATAACTATTTTGTGTGTGTATAAATATATATAAATACATAAATACACACACATGCTTGTATATATATATTCAAGAAATATTTTCATGTATATAGATTTATATATAATTTATATTTATATAAAATAAATATAAATATTTTAAATATAAATAATATTTTTTCTTAAATATACATGCATTACTATATTACTATATATATATATATATATATATATATATATATATAGTAATGCATGTATATTTAAGAAAAAAATATTATTTATATATAAAATATTTATATAAATATAAATTATATATAAATCTATATACAGTATATATACATAATAATATTTCTTGAATATATATACAAGCATGTGTGTCTGTTTGTGTATTTATATATATATATATATATATATATATATATATATATATATATATATATATATATATATATATATATAAAGTAACTATACACAGTGCACCCACATATATTATGTAAACACAAACTTTTATTTTGGATGCGATTAATCAGCGATTAATCGTTTGACAGCCCTAGGTACTTTTTAAATCCACCCTTAACTAAAGAATTCATTTTGGACACTGCTTGAAATCCAACTTGCTTGTGTTTGAGGGACAAACACCATCATGAAAGATAACTAACAGGTTTTGTTTGACATAAGATATGTGAGAGAGAAGAAAGCCAAATCCAAAACCACACAACACTGTCTCCCTCGCATATATTTTTAAAGTCAACACAGTGGTGTGCCAAAGCAATTTTCTGAGTTCATAAAGTAAAATTCAAAAGGCTTTAGAACGCACAATAAAAAGCTCCACACCAAGTATTTCATTTCCCAGCAAGAGTCCTTAGCAAACACGCAAAGCAGTACAATACACAACCCCTGCCAAAAATGTACTTTCAACACTTTCTTTGGTTCAGGGTGCATGTTCCAAGGCTTCTGTTTGGGCTTGAGGCCTTCCAAAAACATCCCCCACAGAATTCCTGCATTTCTGTCAAAACACAGCTCGGACCAGGCCAAAGTGCATGCTGAGTGTGAGTGTGTGTGGCCATGCTGCACCACAAGGGATGTTGAGAGTGATCACAGGCACTGTCAAAACATTCCCTCAACCTTTCCCCTCAGTCACACTGAAATAACCAGTTTCCAAATCTTTGACGTACTTCTGTTTTTCTGTGATTGGGAAAGTTTCACACAAACACTACCAGTCAAAAAATATAGAAACACTGATTTGTTTCTCAGGGTCTTTTATAACTTATTGATATAGATTTCATCCTTACAATGGATGGTCTTGGTCAAATATAGAAATATAGTCATTTAAAGAGTTAGTTCACCAAAAAATGAAAAGTTTATCGTAATTTACTCACTCTATAGGTGTGTATGACTTTCTTTTTCAGTCAAACACAGATTTGATGCCTTTCACTGGGAAATAACTACATAAAGAGTAGATGTATGTATAAACTTAACTGGTAGAGTAACGTTAATTGTTTGAGGTAATAATACCAATTTGTTGAGTGCCAAAAACGACCGTCATCATTTCTTCATGATGTTCATCACACGTTCCTAGCTTTTCATATAACAAGTTTAGCTCAATCAATTCTGTACATGCCTCAGGTCATAATTTGGGTATACAAAAACAATAATAACTTAAATACAAGAATTATAAAAGGAAGTAACGTTAACATTTAAATTGCTGAACGTTTGCTCTATCGTAGTTGACGTTTTCTTAAAATCCGTTTCTTGCAGGCCACACCTGAGGAGGAAACTTGACACACATACATAAATTACCTAGAAACCTGCACTCTAACTCCAAAGTATGTTAGCCTATATCTCCCTTTCCGTCTTAAAAGAAGTTCTTGAATCACATTAACACTTACTAACGTGACAAAGTGCTTAAAAATGTGATGTGTGTTACATCAACGAGTCGCTGACCGTTATCTGTAATTCGTCACTCACCCAACAGCAGCAGCTTTACTTCTTTGGCTGCTTTCTCGCCGTCCTCGCGCAGATTCCTGTCAATCATTTTGGATCGCTCGGCCGCGGCTTTATCTTCCTGGCTCACGGTACAGCCCATGGTTCCGAATGCGCGCTTCAGGGCTACAGATTTATGAGTATAGATTAAGGAGAAAAAATTAAAAGGTATTACCCTTTTAAACAAGCGACTGTGTTTTTTAAATAGTCTTCCGTGACTAACTTCCTCTTTTGGCTTTGAAAAAAAAAATAACTGCCAGGGAAAGGAAATGTCCTTAAGACACTTGTAGATCCAAAACTGATGTTTTTCTGCGCCCGAATAATCTTTCAAAAGACGTCTGGGGGGTTGGGAGAAAGATATAATTTGTATATTTGACTGAGATCAGAACACCTGGAAATTGTTGACGTTTAAGGCTCCCAGGAGAAACCAAGTAGCCAGACGCTGGAGTTTTACATCACGCGAAAAGGGAGGGGAAAAACTTATATCCACATATCCAAAAAAAAAGTTAGCAAAAAAAAGTTGACATCAACCCCTTGTGCTCATGTATATAAAACGAAGCCAATCGATGAGACAACTCGGCGAAACTGAATGAATCAGAAAATGCAAAAATCCCGGTGCTTTTCTCGGTTAGTCCTTTTAGTGATCGCCGATGGTTTTGAATAATATGCGCCGTTAGGCAGCTAACGTTGAACGGTCTCTGATTTCTTTCAGTGTTTTCAAAGCCGCCACACCCCAGTCTGCTGAGAAGTTGCTCTCTGCCACACAGCAGAAGACAGTTTAGAACTGTTGGGTTTCTCGAGCATTGCCAGCCAGCCCCTCGCGGATACGCCCACCGCGCGTGCTCATGGGAAATGAAGTTTCCCGCAGTACACAAAAATAAATCAGCTAGTATATTTCACGATTAAAAGGATAGTTCAACCAAAAAATGAAAAATCTATCATTAATTACTCATCCCCATTTCATTCCAAATCTTCTGAATACAAATTATATTTTTATGAAATCTGAGAGCTTTACCTCCCTCCATTGACAGCTACGAAAACTTCCACCTTAATGCTTAAAAGGGTCCATAAAGAGATTGTAAAAATAACCCATATGAACTTAGCAGTTTAGTCCAAATTTTCTGAAGAGACTTGATCACTAAATATGATGAACAGATAGGCTTTTATTAACATATAAACAATGGTAAGCAAATATAATCAGAAGCTCAACCAAATCTGCTTGATGCAGTGAGAACAAATGTCATTGTGCTGAAGCTCAAATGTGCTGCGTAACATGAGAATGAACCTCATTGGTTCTTGTTAAAGCTCAAACGTGCTGCGTAACACGAGAATGAACCTCATTGGTTCTTGCAGAAGCTCAAACGTGCTGCGTAACGCTAGAATGAACCTCATTGGTTCTTGCTGAAGCTCAGAACGTGCTGCGTAACACTAGAATGAACCTCATTGGTTCCTTATGAAGCTCGTAACACGAGAATGAACCTCATTGGTTTTTGCACGTCAAGCAAACATGCTTGAGCTTCCGTTTACCAGATCTGATGTGTGCGTTGATGAATGCTAAATTGCTAATAGTATTTGAATAAAAGCATAAATTCAATCTGTTTATCATATAAAGTGATTGTGTCTCTTCAGAAAATTTGAAATAAACCACTCCATTAGTTTTACGATCTCTTTATGAACTTTTTGAAGCATCAAAGTGGTAGATGCGTACTGTCAACGGATGGACAGAAATCTCTCAGATTTCATCAAAAAGATCTTCATTTGTGTTCAGAAGATGAACAAAAGTCTGTTTGGAATGACATGAGGATGAGTATGAATTTTAATTTTTGGGTGAACTATCCTTTTTATTGTGAAATAACACCTTGAATTAAGATTTAAGAAGTATAAAGACTGGAATAGCATTTACTTGTTAAATGTACTACAAAAACAATAACAAAACAGCTTTGAAAATATTCTTTTACAGAGTAGCTAGCATGCAGCTTTACAGAAAATGTGTAGCCAACATTCAAATTAATTTGAATAACTTAAAAAAAACATTAAATTCATATTTCATTCAGTGGTGTGGATTTTAAACTATAGAGTCAGAAATATATTACATTTAAACTTTCTTTTTAAATGTGATATTTATTTAAAGCATGAACTGATCAAGTTTATGCAAAGTTAGGAAAATAGCATCTGCCAAATGCGTAAATGTAAATAATAATTGTATTTGTTTGTTTGTTTATTTAGCTCAAGCAGAGCATGGCGCCAGAAATGCCAAAGCCGGGGTTTGATTCAGGGAATTAATGAACTGATAAACTATTTGCTAAGTTGTTTGGATAAAAGCCAAATGTGCCAATTTTAAATAAATATGCAAAATTATTATTTACGAGTAACTTTCTTTTGACAAAATTGCCTGTGTGTTATTGAGTATATTGGCTTTCTCTTGTTTGCTGTTCAATGACAAATGGCCTTCTTTAGATTAGAGCCTCTGTAAGAAATCACTTTTGTTGAGACGTATGTCAATATTGACACACTGATTGCTGTATGTGTTCTGTATGAGTTGTGTTTAGCAGGAGATGAAACCTTGTTCAAAGTAAATGCTCACAATGATTTTTCCATATGGAGTGTGTTTCCATCGTTTGGCTAAAGCAAACAGCGTCACGACAGAGAGATAGAGCAGTCTCTGTGTTTCATACCGCCCCCATGTGTCTGAAATTATATAAATTCACACCATATTGTACATCAGACACCAGCCCAACATTGACATTTCTAAGTGTCCTATGTCATTTCCGTATATTGTTTATTAAACCGTTAAAGTATATCATTGATCGATTGATTATTTCATTGTTGAGTTTTAAAGCGGAAACTGATCGTTTATTATCCTTCAAGCTAATGTTAGCTTCTCCTAGCTTAGACGTCAGCATATAAACAAAACAGTTATAAGTACAATAGCATAATTTCCTTGTGGGAAAAGTACCAAATTAAATCTTCTTGGTGTCTTTATGGATTCAGGTTCCACATTTAGGTAAACAGCTTTTGGAAACAACCTATTTTTTAACCAAATGTTAACACAAGCGAACGTTTTCAGGAAACTGTTTTGACATCAACAGCTTTAGACTTAAAGGAGTAGTTCACTTTTTTAAAAGAAAACTTTTGCTGATAATTTACTCACCTCCATGTCATCCAAGACGTCCATGTCTTTCTTTCTTCAGTCGAAAAGAAATTAAGGTTTTTGATGAAAACATTTCAGGATTTTCTCCATATAATGGACTTCATTGGGAACCAAACGGTTCAAGGTCAAAATGAGTTTCAGTGCAACTTCAAAGGGCTTTAAACGACACCAGACGATGAATAAGGGTCTTATCTAGGACCCTTCGAGTCATGACTCGAAAAAAGATTTGTTCATTTTGATGAACGAGTTTGAACAGGAGTCACGAACAGAGCAAGGTGAGCATTTGTGCTAATAAAAACTTAAACTTTTTTATTTATTTTTTAAATAATAGATTGTTTTGCTAGATAAGACCCTTATTCATTGTCTGGTGTCATTTAAAGCCCTTTGAATCTGCACTGAAACTCTGAACCGTTTGGTTCCCAATGAAATCCATTTTATGGAGAAAATCCTGGACTGTTTTCATCAAAAACCTTCATTTCTTTTCGACTGATGAAAGATTGACATGGACATCTTGGATGACATGGGGTGAGTAAATTATCAGCAAACACTTTTTTAAAAGTGAACTACTCCTTTAAGAGAACAATCAGCGAGAAGGAAAGGTAAAAGTGTTGGTGGAGGTGGAAGAAACAAATCTGCAGGTTTGATCTCAGGAACTTGAGATGTCATATCTGCTTTCAGAGAACTGTGACTCAACCTGCAATTAGTTTATGTAGGTTAAGATAAAGATCTGCCAAACGAAAAAGCATTTATTTATTGAACACGTTCACTGAGCCACAGAGACATCATATCATCACTCACAAGACTGAACCAAGAAAGTATGAATATTATTTATTCTTTTTTTATTTTAACATTGTTTACAGTACATTAAATGCCAGCAATGTACTCAATACTGAGAATAAAGAAAATAAAGACTGGCTTTTTAAAAAGCATTTTTAAAAATTATTACGTTTTAATCATCGACTAAACATCATCTGACTATTTACAATATATAAACTATAGATGTGCTTATAATATAAAGGGTTTACATTTATGTACATTATTTATAAATGCTGCCATGTAAGTAATGAATTCATATAAACTGTTACAAACAGATGACACTTTCATTACATCACAAGGGAAACATCACGCTGACTGGACACAAGTACACAACTGCTAAAAAGACAATTAAATGCTTCCCCCTTCTGCTACTTTGTCAATCATTTCAGATTTGGAGATCGTGCTTAAAAAGTGCTGCCGTCAGCCCAGGCGTCAGCTCGGAAGCTACAAAAGCGGTGCGTGAGAAAGTCTGGGGATGGAAGCACGGCATTATGGGGGATCTTGTTGGTCAGGGTAGTTTCTCCTGCACCGCTGCTAATGTTATAGTTGCAGCAATCACAGATTGTACTTCTAAATGGAAAAGTAAGTATGCATGATTCATCATCGATGCTAAAAATGTCTTGTAAGTTAATAAGATCTAACTGGCTAGCTACCTTCATCATAAAATCAGTCATCAGAGAGAAGTCAAATACTCAGCATCACCATAAAGTCAATATTACACTATGAAATTTCACTCCAAATTCTAGATATATATGTGATTTTGGAGTGAAATGATACTTTGTTTAGCGATCAGGAATCATTTCGAAGTCATTAGATAAGGACAGATACTGGCAATTCTTTAACAACTGGCACATTTAGTTCTCAGGCTTGTAAACACACATGAACATACACTGCTAAAACAATGGGACACTTTTGTGCTTGAGAAACCACATTGGTGTGTGAGGCATTACACCACTACAGACAACATGTCACCATCACCAAACACACACAATTAAACGCTTCTTTACCAAATGATCTCAATGGGTTATTTCACTAAAGCACTTCAGAAATCATACAAATATTTAATCAGTAAATCATTTCTCTTTGCATATCCAAAACAGCACAAAGAGGGAAATGAACTAATGAAGCATCCAAAGCCCGGAAAAGGAAGTACAGATTGTAATTTGGAATATATTACTGTCAGACAGGCCCTTGATGCAGCACCAGAGACATTTAAAACACTCAAAGAAGATATCGAGATATGTAATTATGCTGATACTGGTTCACAGATATGATGATTTATTTATATGTGTGGCTGGCCTATCCATTAAACAGACAAAATGAACTAAAAAGTACCACAATTTAACATTTAAACAGTTCATTACAGTACATTCACTGACTGAAATATTCTTTCTCCATAAGCATTAAGAGGAGCGAACGCACACATTCACACACACACAATAAAACACCACAGTGTTACCACTTAGATCATTATGGGCCAGTAAGTGCTTGATTTTATAGTATTTTAGGATGACGAGTTTCAATTACAAAGATTAAAATATTCATGATGTACCATGTTAAACATCCACACATTACTTCTTCAAACAATTTACAGTTAGTTGTACATATGATTTGTTCATATATCTGCCTACAAAATATATTATTCATCTATGATTATGTCAAAGTGTCACGATGTCGTGATTAAGTTAACTGGGTCACTAGGTCAAGAGATTGAGCGGAAGTTGTGCTTCAAATGAAAGTGCTACAGTTTAAGGTTTTAATAATCGGCAAACGACCTTGCGATCAGGATCCGATCTCCGAAATCATCCGACTGGTTCGGTTAATAGCATAACTAGAAGCAAAACTTTAATACGATCAGCTTTCCACTGAGCAACATTTAGCACATGTACGCCCTGGAACTAAAACGTTCATGCACACCAATGCACAATATTTGTTTCTCCAATCAAGGAGAAGACCCTGTGAATATTTTTTTTTTCTTTTTTGGTTTTCTCTGCATATAAATCCAGAGTCTTTCAAAATCAGTCAGTAGGACTCATGGGACTATTACATACTGACCCTATATTAACTGTGCTTTCCCATTGCAATCAGCAGAATTAATTAAAATATTCAAAACGTGCCTTTCACCATAATTTTTTTAGATCTGAATCTTTTAAAGATGGCATTTAAGCTGAATAGTTTAAAAATTGTAAAGGGATGTGATAGATATCCTCAAGAGGACCAGATGAATTTGAATACTCTTCTATTTTCTATATCAAATATATGTATGCTCATATACCTGCTAATAAATTTATCTCTAAATATTGTAGAAAGGATAAACATTATAAATCCATATAAAAATGTGACATGTACATATACGTACAATTTGCATAAATTTGAAATTGTGTAATAGACTGTCTGCAGCCAAATCAAGTCTGGATTCTGGACGAGGTCGTGTGTTGCCTCTCAACAGCCTTCAGTGTCAGATATCTCACAGCCTTTGCACAGAGTATTGCTATATCTAACATGAGATATGATCAAAAAACACTTTAATAACCACCAATCCTCCCATCAGAACTGAGCACTTACTGTGATTCTAATGTCTCGTGAATGTGGCCGAGGGGTAAAGGTGAAAGGTCATGATATTGAGGGAATGATGGGAGGTTGGACCAGCTGATGAGTGCGTTTGGTTAGAATGCAAAATCCCTTTTGTTTGCAAACCATGCATACTGCATGTGCTGTAACTATAGCACATACTGACTATGGGCTTTTGATTTTCTAGTTGGTCATCCCCACATATCAAGCTTTAAAAATAATATTTACATGCCCCTTCATGACTTTAAATGGAATTAATGCCAGCCTGAGACGGGTCAACACCCCATTTACAGCACATGCAGGTCACAAGGCCAAATAATGCATTGATTGAATGCAACTAACGCTAGGAATCTGGTGACTGATCCCTGACTGATCTAGTGAGAGATTCTGCATCCTCCCCAACTACTGACCCGGAAATAAAATGAAAAAGCATAAACCATTAGAGGATGAGGTCTAATGACCACTGTTTCCTTTGCTGCTCCCTGACGTCCAATCAATGATGATGAAGCTCAGGCTCATTATCATAAATAAGACTCCTAAAATGGCAAAGCAAGCAGCCTATAAAAAAAGAAGAGAGGCAAGATTATTACCACTGCGATGTAATCTAAATATGCACTCGAAAATATTCTGATAAAATGTCTAAGTCAAAATAAAATGAAATAAAAAATATAATTTTTAGCAAACAAACCAAAGCAAATTTTTATAACATTTAGGCACAAAATAAACCTTTGGTCTAATAAAACATCGGTACCTATAGGTCAACTAGTACGTTCTCTGAGATTTGTTTTCATGATAATCGAATGTAAAGAGTTTTATCTCTAAAACTGTTTAGCATATAATGCTAGAAATGGGGGCATTTAATAAGTAAAAAAAAAAAATCGCCACTAACAAGGTTTCGTGTATACAAGCAGGTGCCATTTTTGGAAAACAGTCTCAACAAGTCGAACCACGAACGCTGTTCAAACAGTTCACATGTTCGCTGAACTTCATACGGTTCAGCTCACTCAGCACGATTGCTTGTGGTTTGACTTATCTGAGACTGTTTTCAAAGATGGTCCTGTCTGTATACACAAAGTGAACTGTCTTTATAATGTATCTTTCTTATTAAACGGTCTGTACTCTTACAACGTTCTCAATGCTTCGTTTTGCATGTATGGACCCTCATTATGTTACTGTGTTCAGTGTGGGGCTATTTTGAGCCTTGTTAGTGGGATAAACTAGTGATTTATTTTTACTTATTATATGCCCCATATACTAGCGTATGCCTAACAGTTTTTAGAGATAAAACTCTTCATTGAATTATTCGAGAATGGTTGACTAGGTACCGATGTTTTACCAAAGGTTGATTTTGTGCTGGAGTTCTCCTTTAAGATTTACTTTTGCATTGTGCCACTTTCATGTTTATGATGTTAAAACATTATACACACTGTAAATTCAGTAGTGATTCACCATTTAGGGCTTAATCCTGTTCTGTACAGACAGTTCAATTATTTACGGGAGTGACAATCGCATTCTACAACCGAATTTACTGAAAATGCAGATAGTGACAACTGCATTTACAAAAATTTGACGCAGTCTTTACGAAAGCGAACTGAACAAAGTTGTAAATGATGTATTTAAAGGTTTATCAGAAATGTTTCTCTCTTCTTTATGTGCAGAGCAAGAAATCACAGGGATGAGCATTGACTCATTTGTGTTTCCATAAATAAAACATTTTTCATACTTTCACCGCAAATTTCACTGTAATTTTAAATAAAACAAAAAAACAACAATGAGAATTGAGGGGAAAATGTTCCTGATTGTCCTGAAAAACAATCTCACAATGCAAAAAAATAAAAAAAAATATATATTTAATTATTTTATTTATTAATTTTATGTGTGTATATATATATATATATATATAGGAGATCGTGCTATATATATATATATATTTTTTTTTTTCAGAATTCAGTTTTTCTTCGGATCAAAGGGGTTAAATATAATCTGGACATTTCTAAGAATTTCTCCGGGAACTGATTCCTGCAGTTTGCTGTAACATGAGGCGAACTAGTTTAGTAGTTTTCAATAGTTTGGATCACACCAAAGATTTACCCGAGGGATTTAAAAAGCACTTAGAATGATTAGTTTTCAGTCTAAAAGTGTGAAAGGTTTTAAAGCATCTACATTCCTACAAGAGGCAAGAAACCAGATCCCACTATGGATGAATGGGGGAAACCGAATACAGTATGTCTGCAAGTACTTACAAGGATTTTCGGCGGTGAGCGCATGGGTTCATCTTCCTCGGGAACAATGCGGATGTAAAACACAGCAGGAAATATAAAGATGAGGCACGGCACGGATGTGGCACCTGTGGAACAAATAAACACATGTGGACACTTACTTACTAAATGTAAACCTAAACCTTCACTAACATGATTCAGCCCTCAGGAATAAGTCATAACAGTGTCAGAAAATCTTTAGTTAAAGCAGTTCAAGTTACATAAGTCTTAATCATTTAGGGACAATTACAGAACAATAGTGTCCATTCTTCTCTGAGGTAGGTTAAACTCACATGAAGTGGAGAAACAATTGGTGTTATCCAGTTAAGTGTGAGATCAGGAGAAACTATCATGTAGTTTAATAAAGGGAAAGCATAATGGGACTTTGTTGATAATTATACACACATTCCAAAGGCGATTAATAATGCTGGTGGGGATTTATGCACGACTGGCACGGTGCGTACAGTATTATAGTCTGAAACTTGAATGCATGTGCTGATAAAAGCGAATGTGAGGTCCTTGAGGTTGCCATGGAACAGTACGCTGCTCTCACGCTCTTTTCAAAAGAACGAAAGAAACCAAACCTACCGATGATCCCGAAGATGCCCAGGATGTTTGGGGCGAAGATGACCAGTAAGTTGATGAGGGTGAGGAGGCAGACAGCTATGGCAATGTGACGTGGCCACCAGAAAGTTTTATTTGGAAAGAACATCTGCTGAATTGCTCTCCTTACCTGAGAAAAGACACAAAATAACAAAGCACTGAAATCAGATACTGAAATACTGCCTGTCTTCCAATCCGGACTCCAAAGTTGTAACTGGATAAGATGAAGTCTAGTTGTAAAGTTTATGTGTGTAATTGTGTAATACTCACAGGAAACAGCACGATGGGTACAGTGAGAGTGACGGCAGTCAGCACAGCTAGACGAACGCACAGGATGAGTGTGTCATACGGGGTCAATTCGACTGTAGGTGTGCAACAGCTCGGCTTCCACTTTATCTACAGACAAATACAATCATTTGGATTTAAAATAAAAAAATCTAAAAAGGTTTATTCAACAATACTTCCTCACTGCCTTAGATCAGTAGTGCTCAAACTTTTTTAGGTGGTGGACCATTTCAACAGTAAAACAAAAAGATTAAAAGACTTTTAATAAATATTGAGATTAAATATAATGCTACTTTTAGGTATTGAACCTAAATGAGCCGAATATTTGCTAGCTAAGAAGTTGGATCGAATTGAATGAAAAACAGAAACATTTAATCATAAATGAATTTAACTCAATATCATTTGTTGATAAATTAGTTGATTAGTTCAATCTAGGGACTTTTTGTCATCTAAAATTATTTTATATATTTTCAATAATGTTCCAAAGTTTGTGGTCAGAAAGCTTTTTATTATTTTTGAAATAAATGATTACTTAATTTATATAATAATACTATATTCAGCAAGGATTCGTTAAATTAGTCAAAAGACTTTGACATTGTTACAATTTTTTTTTTTAATGAATGCTGTTCATCAAAAAATACTGTAAAAATTTATCACGGTGCACAACTTTTTTTCCAACATTGAAATGTTTCTTGAGCAGCAATCATGTGACACTGAAGACTGGGGTAATGATGCTGAAAATTCAGCTTTGCCATCACAGGAATAAATTACATATAAATCATTTAAAAAGTTTTAAAATTGTAATATATTGCACAATTTTACTATATTTTTGATTGGGGAAAAAATGCAGCCTTGGTGAGTATAAGACTTTTTTCAAAAATATTTAAAAAATCATTTCAACCGTAAAATGTAATGGTTTATGTCATATTTTAATCAAGTCTCAGACCTAATGACCAGACCTCAGTTTGAGAACCATTGCATTCCTCTTTTCCAGCTCACATTGGTAATGGTTTTCATTAATGCACAATGGCCACTAGATGGAGTGCTAACACTTTACCAACATGATCATGCATTGAACACAGATTTGTTAAATAAGATGATTAGATCTGTGACATGAACACATGGGATGCACATGCTGATACTTTAGCTGAGCAGGTCTCAATCTTCTTCTGTACTGCAAAAGCTCTGGAACATGCGGGTGAATATGTTGTGCCTTAAATAAGAAAACACACTCTTCCTCTTTACCACTGCAGTCACACTGATCTCACTCAGACTGTGACATCTGAACTTGAATGACCACTCAGCACATCCATCTTGACAGCTCTCACCGCCTCTTTCTCCTTAACAAAACCTCCTCCACTCTCTCCATCTCGTCTGAGTCACACACTGTTGTCTCCTGATGTGTAAAAAGGTAGGGAGTTGTCCCGGATGACCAAATGACCTTTAATAATTGTGGCAACTACCCATCCCTGCTGCTTCATGCTCTGCAACATATGACAATTTTGCCTTGCTCTTCACCTCTGCCCCTAGATGTTTGATTCATTCTGTATTAGCCATCCCAACACATCCAACTCTGAATGTCATCTGCAATCCAGCAGAGGCTTCTGTTATCTAACTTTTGGAGACTTGGAAACAGTTTAGGCCTAATGCCTCTTTACTGGCACAATATCTGCATTTCTATTGGTATTCTTAGAGGAAGTTCACACAGGGCATGTTTTCACATCCATCTGCAGCGTTTTTTACATTTTTGGTTTGTGTACACATGCCTCTGACTAATTTGAAACATTTTAAGATACTCCGTCTGGTTTAAAATAGTCCAATGCATTATTTTCCTTTCATATCTGCTACATCTAAATCTAAAGGCCCTTCACACCAAAAACAATAACTATAAAGATAACTATACTAGCGTTTACACCAACGAACGATATCGTTCTGTTTACTATCAGTGTACACTGACATATTCGCCTGCCGCTTTAAATGCTTGCGCTCTTTAAAAGCAGGATGGATTCTGATTGGCTGTCAATGTTTCTATCGTTCAAATCGTTAACTTTTATGTAATCGTTGAAATGAATAAAAAAAAAATAAAAAGAAATTGCAACTTTTTATCTCACAATTGAGAGATATGAAGTCGGAATTATAAGAAATAAAGTCAAATTGCGAGAATATAAAGTCGCAATAATGAGAAATAAAGTCGCAATTGCGAGAATAATAGTCGCAATTATGAGAAATAAAGTCACAATTGCGAGAATAATAGTCGCGATTATGAGAAATAAAGTCGCAATAGCAAGACATATAGTCGCAATTATAAAGAAAAAAGTCACAATTGCGAGTATAAAGTTGCAATTATGAGAAATAAAGTCGCAATTGCGAGAATAATAGTCGCAATTATGAGAAATAAAGTCGCAATTGCAAGAATAATAGTCGCAATTATGAGAAATAAAGTCGCAATCACGAACATAAAGTCGCAATTATGAGAAAAAAAGTCGCAATTGTGGGATATAAAGTCGCAATTGTCAGAAATAGTCACAATTGCATGAAAAAAAGACAGAATTAAGACTTTTATCTCACAATTCTGACTTTATAACACATAATTGCGAGTTTATTTCTCGAAATTCTGACATCTTTTACTGACAACTTTTTCCCCTCTAAGAATAGTTTATATCTCACAATTCTGACTTTACAACATGCAATTACGACTTTATCATGCATTTCTGATTTTATATCCCGCAATTTCAAATTTATATCATGCATTTCTGACTTTATAACACGCAATTGCGACTTTATATCACGCAATTCCGACTTTATATCTTCGCAATTCTGAGAAATAGTCAGAATTGCGAGATATAAACTCGCCATTGTGATAAAAAAAGTCGCAATTACCTTTTTTATTTTTCATTCTGTGGCGGAAACAAGCTTCCATACTGATGAGCAACAGTGAATGTGACCAAACTTAATATGTCCCCAATTGTCATTGCGGTACACATTTTAACTCTTTAGTCCTCAGTTTCTACTATCTTGAGTAAAGGGAATGACGGAATTTGGCCTCACCGATGAAGGTCAGATATCCAAACAGGGCAGCCAGGAGGTACATGATGTACATGACCGCAATGGAGATGTTGGAGACGTGTTGCATCTTTGTCTTTGTGGGGCTGAAATCAGAAAAATATAAGAATGTGACAAATAACACATATAGACTAAGCACATTCCAACTCAAAATATCAGTTCATAAAGTGTATACAGTCAACACACACTTCAGACACATTTCAGTCTCCTTAAAAAAAATCTCTAAAGTGGTTGTAAGACATAAATATTCATACTAATGGTCTATTTCTAATGATGTCTGTTTATATTAGAATGTTGAACAAGTACATACTTGTATGTACTTGAAAGGAATACTGTGCCCTTTTCACTAAGTGCCTCAATGTAATCCAGATTTTTGCTTTTTTATAAGAAAGTGATGGAAAAAACTATGCCACAAGTGTTGTTGCTTGGGCTTAACTTGTATTGGACCTAATATTCCTGTAATGTTTGTTTAAATATGATAATTCCAGACTGGTACACCACAGCTCTCCGAACAGCGAAGCAGATGGGTTGTGGTGCACAGCGCAATAACCTCCATATGCACACCGTGACTCATCTCTGATTCCAGAACTATGAAAGATCTTGCCACCTACTTGCGCAGCTCCGTGTAAATTGGCAGCACCTCGGGGTGGCACACGAACGCAAATGCCAGGATGGGAACCGTGTAGGCCGTCTAAAGAAAAATAAAGACACAGACCACGTCACGTCACCATGGATACAACAGCAGCAACCATAAAACCCAAAGTCCACACTTTAAAGCCCATTAAACACCGTAGCACATTTCAGAGAGCTAATTGTAGCTGTGATTAAGTCAGACTTGGACAGAGCTCAGGCCTGGACTCATTAAAAATGCTGGTCCTGTGCACATCGAGAAAGCCTGAACTTAACACTCCTGACTACAGACTTTTACACGCATCACTCTGACAGTAAAGGACATATGTGGGAAGACTGCACACGGCGATGTGCGAGTTGACACTTACGTATGTGCAGAAAATGCAATAATGCTAGACATGAATAATAAAGGACCATAGGCCACATGCTGAAATAAATATGGGTACCGTCTTACAAAGTCTGTACTGAGCTAAGACTACATTTTCTTTCCTGCAATTAGAGAGCAAAAGAGAGGTAGTAAAATGGCAGTTCTTTCCTATATATTCCCAATTTAGCAAACCACTCAGCAATAATCTTTAAAACCACACTGCGTTTTAGAAATGTGAATATATTATCGTCATATATTATCATAACATAAGCTGAAAATCCAGACTGTCATGCAACGGATTATTGGGAAACTACAGTATGTGTAATTTGATTCCTCTTAAAGTCTTATGTCACATGACTCATGATTTGAATGAATGTCACAGCATGATTTCAGTACATTCGTATTATCAGTTACGCAATGACATACCTGTGAGTTCATGTTAAAGAGGCGAGGGGTGCAGGCAGGGTCACCCTCAGGGGTTATCTCCACTCCTCTCTGGTCAGACACGATACTTGTGTTAAAGCCCACCAACGTCCTGTTATGGGAAAAGTCCTCAAAAGGACATTCCACCTGGAACTTCTTATAGATCACCTGGAGGCAGGGAAAAGATTCAGTAATTAAACAAGTCTCGCATAGGTTGCAGCTAATCTCACAATGAGTTTTTGAGGGTTCATATCTTTTAATCATTTTTCCCTTTAGGGTCCACTTATCATAAGTCAGTTTTTCATGACCATTTCAATCAATATTATTTTCAAAACGTCTCTTTTCAGACAAGTATTTTTGTAATTTGTGCTCAGTTTAGAGCTCTGAATAAAACTAAGGCTTTTTTTTCAATCCCCAAATTTGAGCTCCATATTGACCAATATTATAATGTATCAAATATTATACATAAGCATTTTTTTAATTTTGTCTAAAGGTTTCAATAAACTGCTCTATTAAAGCTACACTGTGTGATTTTTACCCCCATCTAGTGGTGTAAAGGTATATGACCATCCAGGGAATATTAGTTTCTGTTCCTCTCAATTCCGAATTTCGTTTGAACTCCTACAGTGGCCAAGATTAACACGGCTTCCAGTTCAACCTCGTCCATGAGTGTTAACTCAAACGTAGACGCGAAAGGCGAAGCTTAAATTAACGTGCATGTCCCTCTTTGGCTAATGTACTTTCAAGATGGAGGGGGAACATGGCGACCGACATTAGAACCCCTTACCCGTATGTGTTTTCAATGGCATATTATACACTCACGAGAATACTTTATTACTCGAACGAAGTAAATACACATTAATGAGCACATATATTTTTGAAAGAACTAAGTGTTTTTAGCTAAGAATAAACTAAAAGAGTTACACAGTGTAGCTTTAAAAAAAGTAGACATATGTCAGGTTTTACAGGGAATTGTTGACATGTAAATGGCTGATGTATTTGTTTTTCCGATGACAGAAATCCAAGGATGAATCATGTTTACTGCTTAGTTTCAAAAGATGTTTTGAGTTCTGAAAATGACATTTACAAGTTACAAATTCATAAATTAAATTATTATTATTCTTTTAGTTTGGTTCCTTTAATCCTGAAAGGTACACTGCTTTATACTGTAATGTTATTCATCTGTGTCACATGACTAGCCAGACGAGAACAAGAGACTATTGGGGTGGCTCTGGCGCAATAATATCATTTGGTGCTTGTTCTTCACACATGAATTGAGTGAAGAAGAGAGAGGCAATGTTATCATATTCAGACAGGACCATGGTGTAAAGACTCGACATGAATCCAGTGTGAAGATGTGGCACAGCCACACTAGCTAGCATGAGGACAGAGAGAGTGAGAGCCGTGTGCACATCTTAAAGATCCCCTCCGAAACTAGGTCAGTGAGGTGCACTGAACACAACCCCACTCTAAAAATACTAAACACTCTCACACATCACACACTCATTCTGCTGGTGGAAAAGATGAGCACATCCTAAAAAACCCAGCTTACTAGCCTATACGATTTATAAACTGCTAATTGGAACTGTGTCAAGATTAAATATAATTTTTCATGCTCTCAGCACATTATTCTGGAAGAAATGTCAAAATAGCAGAGTACTGCTTCAGTGATGGGAATACTAAGCAGCACATGGCATCTGAATGAAACAGATTTAAAGGGATAGTTCACCAAAAATTTTAATTACAGCCATCATTTACTTGCACATGTTGTTAATAGTAAATACTGAGTAACTTAATATTTTAGACACAATATTGCCAGATAATTTGTCTTTTTATGATTTTCCAATGAAATTGGCAGTTCCAAACAAAGCTTAATAGAATTAAACATAGTGCGTCTCTGATCAACACATAGTAGTGGAGTTTCAAATGAATCAGTGTATTGAACGATATTATTCGAATGACTCACTCAAAACATCTAAAACAAAGATTGAGAGTCGGTCTGGAGCGAACAAAAAAGCTGAATTAGTTATCCACGTTATTTTTCAACACAGAAGTAAGCTGTTTTCTGGGAATGTGTAAGACTTACGATTCATCAGCGCGCTATAGGGAATTAAGAATAACATCAAAGTACAGCAAAATTGAAAACTGTTTGTGCTACAAACCAGTGTGTTTATTATGAAGGTAGTATGATGCCATAAGATAGCAAGCGTAAATAAAATGTGCATGTGCAGGAGAAGAGTTTGTAAATCGCCTTTCAAGTGTATTCGTTCGCAAGTATAATTCATATATTGTGAAACTGCAGCTTCATGCTCAGCGAAATAAATATAACCTGTATTCTTCTGACCTCCCATTTCCACACGCTTACACTTCTGGCACGTTTTCTTCGCACAAATACGGCCAAAAGCACTGTGAGCCTATTTGAGAATTTTGAGAATTCTCAAAGAATTTATATGAAATTTTTTTTAATAATGATAAAAAGAAGTCCAAACCACTTGCCACTTGGGAAACATGAAAGTCATAGAGGGATGAGATGAGGGTAAGCAAACATACCGAAATAAGGAAGAAGACCATACAACTGAGAGAAACCGCTGGTGTAGCCCAGGTACCCTGAAACACACAGTGTACACACAGTATACACCAATTACCCACAACACTTCTATGAGCAGTCTGACCAGATCACATCTAACCTTTAATTAAGATTCAATACTTTTACAGTTCAATAAAACATGAATATAAGCATTTTGCATCATGTGATTGTGCAGAAAGGAAGTTGTGAGCAGAACAAGGGGCGTGTGCAATCAGACATTAGAATTAGAGGTTTGAGAACACTTACCGAGCTGCTTCATTAAAGCTAGCGGCAAGATGACACTGCATGATACAATGACGACCAGGTAGTTTCCGTTCACAAACCACTCCCTGCCAAACAAATCAAAGAAGAAACACAAAAAAAGAATTATAAAATGGATCACAGTTAACTTTCTTCCAAACATGATAACTTCTTGTGAATTCACATTTCCTTCAAAATAATAAAAAAGACAATAAGGACTGTCATTTTACCTCATTGACAATGGAATGTTACAGCAATAAATATAAAGATTTATATTTTATTTTTAGATTGTAATTTTTTTTCACTGTTAGAAGTTGTGACAGTCACGCAGTCACAGAGCTTTTCATTTCCAACATTTTCCAACAAAATTATATATTTTATTTGATATATAAATATTTAAGTTTATGTCAGATAAAAATGAGGGTCAGATACCATTCTTACCAGTGTTGTAAACTAAACTTAAAAACTGTTTTTCGTTAATTGACAGAGCTTAAATAAAAATAAAATAAAAAGCTTAAACTTAAAAGTTCAAGCTGAAATACTAAAATGACTAAACCTAAAACTGAAATGAATAAAAAATTTAAGCTAAATAAAAATAAACAACAAAAACTAATAAAAATGACAAATGCACATGACAAAATTACTCAAAACTTTAATAAATATTAAAATGAAAATATCAAAACTAAAAAAATATTCAAAATAAAATAAAACATTTATAAATAATAATTCTATACACAAAGAGAGTGGAGATACAGACACACAGAAACACAAGCACATAAACCTATCAACGCTGCCCCGCAACTTTAAGTAATAAAGTAGCTGAATAGCTATTGTATATCTCAACGAGCCATAACTGATGAAAATAACCGCCAATTTTACCCTTCCGGATAAATATTGCGCTGCAAACATCAATAACAGCTTTAAGTTGTCAATGCTCAGAGTCGAAAATGACCATGGTATAAGTGGGAAAATCTATGGATAGCTATGCATTAAATGATTTTAATGCACGACGTGAAGGCAAAGAAAAGCCAAACGTTTAGTTTAATGTACTTGTTTAATTAAAGGACACCAGAATACAGAAAACAAATGTTTTTTTTGCTGTATCCATTTTTGAAATTATATTGCTATTGCTGCTGTTTAATAAACACAATCAATGCTGTGTAATAAAGCGATTTTACTACGTTTAAAGTTTTTTCAGGCCAAACAACACCAATTAATTATAATTAAATCATTGTATGGCTTCGAGTGGCCATTCATAATGAATACTGACCCATTTAACATTCCCCTTGTGCATTTGCAAATGGAGCAGGCAGTTCTCTAGTTAACCTAATGCATTACATTTCCATGCTATTACAGTAAAAGAGTGCTTACTACAGTATGTTTTTTTAAATGGCTTAAGGTAAAAAGCATAAATCACATTACTGAACAACACCAGGACAAGGAGGTGTTGTTTATTTTGGGGTGTGATCAATGCCCTTTCTAAATGTGTTGTGATGTGTGACCGAGCGTCTATTTAGATCCGGAACCTTGTGCTCCGACTATCACAGGCCAATTTAGAGGGGAAATCCTCTCCCTCTCTAACTCATCCCTAAAGCTGCTAATCTTGTTATTCTGCCCTTCATTAAGACCAACATCATGGCATCTCTCAAAGAAGCTTTGAACGACAAAGACTGAGAGACTTCTCATGGATGGCCTGTACCCTGGCCGGAAATTCAGCTAGACTTAAGACAATAGAGCGACTCTATAAAAGCCAAGGATGTTCAATGAACTGTGAATTTTATTAAGTGGAGACATTGAGGTCTCAGTGAGGTGAATGGTACCAGGTACATAAAGAGCTGAGAGCTGGTCAACAGCGCTAAAACAAACTTATCTCGAGAGGTCGAGCTACACTGGAGGTAATGGTGCTTGACTCTTGTACGGATTGGCTCAGGATCCCTGTGTGTGTGTGTGTGATGTTTCACATGAGCAGTAGCGTGAGTCAGCGGTTGAAAGGCATGCCAACACTCGTCTAAATAAACTGTGAGTTACTTGCTCTCAACAGTTTTCTCCCTACCCACCCACCCCTCCATGTCTAGTCTGGATGAGGACATGTCTGGGTGTAGAATGAATGGGGCACATTAACAAGCATGCTTTAAACCAACTTTGTTACCAGAGTGACTTAAAATACAGTGTACAAATTGTGGTATTTCCAAATAGCAAGACAGGTAAAGAAGAAAATAGCCACTTTTAAAAATGCAACAGATTTCCATATTGTATCTGCATTGCTATCATTCACATATCAGAACCAAACTACTGTTAAAAATGTGTTGCAATCTCTGACTTGAATATCTAACCGTTCCAGCATCATGTCAATTAATTTGTTTGGATGAAAAGCTAATTTATTTCAGCATTTAATTTGATTATAATTTGTTTTCTACTGCATATACCATTAAAAATTTTAGGGTGAGCAATTTTTTTTCAGCAAGGATGCTTCCAATTGATCTAAAGTGACAGCAAAAATAATGTAAAAAGTGATCAGTTGACTTAATTGTTTTTAATAATTTAAATAATAAGTAAAAATAATAATAAGTAAATAAAATAATAATAATAAGTAAAACCATGGATGTGGAGTTGTCAGGTTCACGTAACTTCATTATTTTTCAATTACGCATGGTTTATTTACTTCCATGTCTTTCTTTCTTCAGTCGAAAAGAAATAAAGGTTTTTGATGAAAACATTCCAGCATTTTTCTCCATATAATGCACTTTACTGGTAACCAAACGGTTCAAAGTCCAAAAGACAGTTTCAGTGCAACTGCAAACTGTTCAGAAGGGCTTTAAACGATTCCAGACGATAAATAAGAGTCTTATCAAGTGAAATGATTGCTCATTTAAAAAAACAAAAAATAAAGTTTAAGCTCAAATGCTCACCTTGCTCTGTTCTGTGTGACTCTCCTGTTCAAACTTTTTCATCAAAAAGAACAAATCTTTCAATTCAAGTCAATTCGTTTATTTCGTTCGTTGAATGAATCAAATGACTCGAAAAAAGATTTGTTCATTTTGATGAACGAGTTTGAACAGGAGAGTCACGACGAGCATCACAGAACAGAGCAAGGCGAGCATTTGAGCTTATAAAACTTAAACTTTGTTCTCTTAAACAATCGTTTCACTAGATAGGGCCTTATTAATCGTCTGGAACTCGTTTAAAGCCCTTAGAACAG
Source organism: Hybognathus amarus (assembly GCA_030378365.1). Lineage (NCBI taxonomy): Eukaryota > Metazoa > Chordata > Actinopteri > Cypriniformes > Leuciscidae > Hybognathus > Hybognathus amarus. Next base: position 178,774 of record JAQIUQ010006211.1, read on the forward strand.
TTTGCAGTTTGCACTGAAACTGTCTTTTGGACCTTGAACCGTTTGGTTCCCATTAAAGTGCATTATATGGAGAAAAATCCTGGAATGTTTTCATCAAAAACCTTAATTTACTTTTCGACTGAAGAAAGAAAGACATGGACATCTTGGATGATATGGCGGTGAGTAAATTATCAGCAAAAGTTTTTTAAAAGTGAACTACTCCGGCAACAGGTTTCATCACTTTTTTTAAGTTAAGTCAACTGATACACTTGTTACAAGAGTTTTCTATTCTTTCCATTCATCATAAAAATACAGATTTTTGTTATATCAAGCTTAATAATAATATGATAAGTTTCTTAAGCATCAAATAAGCATAATGGGAATCATTTCTGAAGGAGCATGGGACAGGTCACTCAGCATAGGTGAGCATAACAGACTTCTTTAAAAATAAAATAAAAGTTGTGCATATAACTAAGATTTTTGACCTAGTTTGTCTTGCTGGGCTAACGCGTGACACCAAGATACACATAAGTACATCCTACTCAACAGACTGCCTTCACTGTTTTCATTTGTGTCAAATCAAATATGTATGCAATGTAAGGTCCTTTCGTAAAAAACTTTCCTGCTAGTTTTAATTTACAAAAACTGTCACGCACATAGATTCATGTGCACTACCTGCTAAAACTGAAATGAACAGTCACTGTTTACAGCATTGTGATCCTCCTCGCTCGCCTGGAGAGGTGAGGAATTCAAATGAGGCATCCAAAGGTCGTTTCCGTGGAGTTTTTGAGGTGTCCTCCAGAGTGTGTGCACAAGCCTTCTGTCAGGCCGAACTCCAGTCATCGCATCTGCAGCCAGCTTGCGTCACGGACCGTCACACACTCATACACACACATTTCCTTGGCTGGGCGAGTGAGTATTAGCCAGGAAAGATCTGACCTTCACATGCATACATGCATACAAACCTGTTCACACCAAATCTAGTCCATCTATCACAGTTCTTCTCATACACTCTCACACACAATTATAACCAAATGACTTAAAAATCCTAAGGGACCTATTGATCAGACAGAAACTGCGCAGCTCACACAAATTCACAAATTGGCAGTAATCATTACGAGGGGCAAAACGCAGTTACGATGTGGTTGCTAGTGTTAACGGCCTCATGTCCACAATGACAGGCTGGTTTTGATAAAAAGGACAAGAAATGCCATTGAAAGAGGAGCTTTTGCAGGACTCGACTAATCAAACAACCCTTTTCCTTTTGGCCTTTAGTGTAGACCTTCCCACACACTGGTTTCTTTCATTCTTTCTCTTTCTATCTTATCGCAAAGGACATTTAAAAAAAAAATGCATGAGCGTTTTTGCTGTCAGTATCTCAACTTTGTCTCAGGTGTAAAATAGCTAAATATTCATAAAAATAGATGCAAATTAGACTTGTTGGCAAACTGTACATTCTTTAAATAGGACCTTTTATGCTTTTTTACATTTTCAATTTCTTTAGTGTGTAATGTTGCTGTTTGAGCATTAATAAGGTCTACAAAGGTCCACAAAGTCTACTATAAAGGGAGTTATTCTCAAACTATATCAATAAGCACTGTTTATGAACTCCTTAAAACGCCTTGATTGTAGTCTTGTGTTTTCTTCCGGGATCGTACGTCACAATTTTCCTGATTTAAATAATTACCGCTCAAGACATTAGCAAAAAAAATGGGGGGCAAGGCCTGTTTGATTTGCATTTGTAGTTTGTTGACACTTGCTGTTATGGTAAGGGACATGACATTTCCGAAACATGCTTGAAGCAGTTGACCAACTATATACAAGTCCAGCTAACCAGTCAGAGCAAGTTGCCCTTTATGAAAAGAGGGGCTTCAGTAGAGACAGGAACTAAACAGAGCATTACTTACAGATAAGGAAGCGAGGTGCTGCAAAATATGTGGGAGATTTTTCAAAATATATAAAAAATAAAAGTGTTTTTTTTAACATTCAAGCATGAAAAAACGATTCTCAGTAGACCCTAAAACAATATCGACACTGTAAAAGGCATAATATGGCCTTTTAAAAATTAAGAATCCAAAATCAGGTTTTCCCAGAGAACCTTTCTGGGTTCTCCAAGGAGGTTCCCTAAGAAAAAAAGGTTATTTTCTTAGTTTGAAGAACATTTTACTGTAATAATCTAAAGAACTATAAAGTGGAAAGGGTCATGGATGTTAAAAGGTCTTTATTGAGCCCTTGATGCCAAGTGTATGGGATAAATAAAATGTATATGAAATAAAGAAAAGTCTGATCTCTTGTCTTGAAAACTCTTGTCAATGTCTTGAAAAGACATTGTTTGAATCGATTGGATAAGTTACTGGATCTTTTTCTTAAGAGAAACATTTGAAGCAGGAGCCTACTTTTGGTTTCCCCTTTGTCTACAATTAGAGACATTAAACAGATCTCATGTTTTATTTGACCTTCTAGGGAGTGCTTCTGTGTGCTGATACCTAACATGCTTGACACGTGATAATCTAGAGTCCTGATGTGGCTAATAAACAGTGGAAATAAAAAAAGATGATTTTGTGTTGCTTTCTGAGAACTAAAAAATAACTTGGACATGTGTACTCACCCTGATGTACTGTCCACTTTGAGAAAAGCCTGGATAACCAGTGGAAACTCATACTTCACTATGTACAAGTAGCTGGACATGGCTATGAGGGAAGAGAAAGAGAGATGATGGCAGTGAGAATCATTCACAAACACACACATATACAGTAAACACCTTAATCCAGGACGTATTTGTACTCCAGGGGATTATGGTTATTATCCTAGAAGCAAATGTCACAGTGAAGAAGGGAATCAGTTCTATATTTAGTTACTATAAACATGCACCAAACAGCAACCAGCTTAGAGTCTTTTTCCACTATAGTAGATCAAATCACAGTTAAAATGACAAAGCTCTCTAAATACTATTGATGGTAATGCAAAGATTTATTAAAAGCAAAATACATTAAAAAAAGAAGAAATGATAATGTTATACAATAGGCAGGATACTATATAAACAATTTAAGAAAAGAATGCTGAAAATAATCGGTGTGCCCTAGCAGATGGACCATAATAATATAGTTGAAATAGGGTACAGCTTTCGAAAATGAGGACAACATGGGAGAAAGGTTGAAATGAGATTGAAGGAATAAAAAAAATAATGGAGCGATGACCGAGTGTAAATGAGAAAAGAATGACAATGCTATCTATCTACGTCCGGTCACTCTCTCTGCAGAACTGTGCTGCGCCCTTGACAGGGTGACAAAGCAATACATTGTGTCTCCCGAGACTTTGGACAGCGTCTCACCTCCAATGTTCTGCAGGGTGATTGCAATGCCGGCAGCCATCTTGCCTGGTGTGCCGAATGCTTCGGAAGCCCAGTTGTTCATAAGCTCTAATGCCTGACAACAAAGAAAAAATACATTTTTTTGCTATAAATATACAACAATATAGTAAAAAACACTAATTCATTAAAACATTTCCTCAAATAATAACAATAATAATCATAGTATATGAATTTAATATAATATACTAATACAATAAAAACAGTATATATCAGTAATAATAATAATAATATCAAAAACAAGTCTACTTCCAAGTAATATAGTCTTACTCATCAAATCAGATATTCTGATTTATTATGTTTATTTTATTGGATTTTCTATTCATTCTCCTTGAAAAAAACCTTACACTATCATCAAGTAACGTGTATTTCATGGTATATGTAAGGATAACCATGTGGTTGACCTGGGGTTTGGGGCATCAATGAAACCATGGGCATAAAGTTGATATTATACTGACAATGACAGCCACAATTGATTAAGCACAGCAGACGCTTGGCTATTTTTAGCCTAATGCACACCAGAAATATTCTTGCCAATTAAAATCTCTCACTGAGGAATGAGGCAGATGGTCACTGAGCCAACAGTGAAACCAATGTCACATCAGTTAATGCCTCTATCTAAACAGGCTCTTCATCTGAACTCAGGAACAGTCCTATCCATTTAACAATCTTAACTAAAGAAAAGAGTTTAAACTGGTCTCAGGTCAGTGTGATGAAATACTCACCCACAATGCCTGAAGATTTTAGCAGCAGGTGAATGGAGTATGAAGACAGGCCAGCAACAGCAGTGAGAAGAATTCTGAAAGACAGAAAAGATTACATAAATGCTATTGGAAACAAATGTCACTTTCATGCCCCATTGTGACAATGTGTTATATTTATAAAATACTTAAAGGGACACTAGAAACCCAGTTATACTATTGAATGGTCACGCAACACGCTCATTTTCCCCAGAGACATGAGAAATACGCTATTTACCATTTTCACTTCCTCCTACAATGACGCAAAAATCGTCATTATACGTCATTGTAGGAGGAAGTGTAGGGGGGGGTGGTGGGGGTTCTGTAAAGACTACAAGCACTAGTCCCCACCCTTTCAAACCCGCCCATAGCGGGTTGGACCTAATGCGCTAACAGACCTATCAGAGATCAGTGCCAGTGCAGTAATAAGCAATGACGGCGATTCGTGCTCCGTTTGAGAGAATCCTAGAGAACGCAGTCCTGTAAACTTTGGTTCCGGCCGCATTAGTTCCCAAGCAAAATAGAGGAAGTTGATAATCTGAATTTGATAATTAATAAATAATTTGAGGGCGCGCAACACTATTTATAGGCAAGATTTTTGTGCTAGAACACTTTTTCAGCGGGAATGCAAATTATAATAGCACTTAACCATGAACACAAAAGCCACACCACACACATATGGCTTTTTATTTGTTTATTTGTTTAGCAAACATGTCACTATAATTTTTAAGTTATTTCCATCAATCAATTTTCTGCCAAAATAACGACGACATGTTTGTTTGCTTTGTGGCCCCTTTAAATACCGTTTTAAAAAAGATCACGCATTCGATCTACGTCAAAGCATCAGAGCGTCCACGAATCTTTCCACGGCTTCGTCAAACAGAGCGGCAAGAGCGAATTTTGCCACTCTCGCCGGTGGCGGTGTGACCGTACTAGAGTTACTCGTCCAGCTCGCCAGATAAAAACATGATGAATGGCAACTCCTAGAACGCAAAAGCCGAATGCCGTACATTTGGGCGATCTCGAAACACATTTTCTGGCAGACTCATCTCGGAGACTCACTAGTAGCCTAGACTTGTTGTTTAGCGCTCTGTTACCGGTAGGCGTGGCCTCCTAGGGCAGCAAAGCAAGTGCATTCTGGGAGTTGTTGTCTTTCATCCACATAAGCCAAAAATACATTTTCTAGCTTTTCTCAGTCTAGAAAGCTCCGAATTCAAAAATAATTTCACATTTCTCCTACATAAATGATGAATGAGAGGTGAGAGTGACCCTTTAAACGGCCTATGGTTCAAAAACATTCTGCGTCCAACTGAAAGGTAGTAGGATCAAACCATAAAGTACGTGTGGTAATCCAACATCCAATCAAAAATATTTTATATACAAGATATTAAATATATCTGTGACAATATAATAGATTAGATTTAGATTTTTCCATTTTTTCATTGTATATCTATATCATGTATAAATATGTTACATTTATGAATATTATTATAAAGAATATAGAACATTAAATAGTCACAGGATTAATGCTAAGAGTTGAAAAGAGGTTCTAGCCTCAGTAAGGTGGAAAAATACTAGACAGTGTAATCACAGGCAAGACAGCACATAATTGCAACGGCACCCTCCAGCCGTCAACATCTGGACAAACATCTCAAGCTGTGAAACCGAAACACGCTCTACTGACTCTTTTTCTTGCATAAAAATGCCCTGTTTAGTCCTTTTCCTAGTTCCAGAATGTCTTGGCATCTTTACGGACCAGGCCTAACCACTCTCTGCCAAGCACTCAGTTTCAACTCTGCACTTTCTCACGTTTTCCCTTGTCCTTCTTTTTTCCAAATGACGTGGCTGAACTGCAGAAGTCAACGAGTGCAGGTCTGCTGAAAACGCTGTTGCCTTGACTCACACGAGCTCTGAAACAGATATTCAGCATCAAAACTCCCAGCTCTGACTAACATTCCAGTCATATATAAGTAGTTTATCTAATCACTCGTGTTTAATAACAAAATACGCTGGAGTAGGCAGCATTACGAGTTTAAAAAGCTTTGAAAGATCTGCTCAAACTGAGACAGAACGTGTGATTTGTTCACCAGCTGCAGTGTGTTAATAGATGCAGCTGGCTTGAATGAAGACAGTATGCAATCAGTTTAGCATCTGATCAACTTCTTTAACAACTGATTGTGATGAAATATTTGATATTATCCAAGCTCAAAAAAAGCAAAAAAACCTTCTTAATGTAGCCTGTTAAGTGCACAGAAAAAAAATATCTACAATATTTGTGACTTCTATGTATTCTTGTTTATTCAAAATATCTAAAATATATATGTGAATATTTATATATGATATACCATTCAAAAGTTTATTTGATCAAAAATAGTCTAAAAACACTTAAATATTTTTTTCATTTTTTAAATATTATTTTAGATAACCGTTTTATATTTTAATATAGTTTAAAATGTACACTGATGGTGTGAGGACCCTCTTGGAATTGCTCCGTTTATTATTTATTCCTGACGCAAAGATAATTTTTCAGCATCAATACTCCAGTCTTCAGTGTCACATGATCCTTCAATCATTCAGAAATCTTTCTAATATGCTAATAACAGTAAATAATAATAATAATAATAATCATCATCTTATTATTATCAATGGATAATAAAATAAATGAAAATGAAAACCAGGATTACGTTTTTTTCTGGATTCTTTGATGAAAAGAAAAGCATTTATTTTGAAATAGAAATATTTTATAACATTATAAAAGTCATTACTGTCAATTTTGGGCCTTGATAGACAAATTAAAAATATGAATTACTTTCAAAAGTAAAAATCTTACAGACCTCAAACTTTTGAACAGTAGTGCAGTTAAAACATATGTATTCCATATAAATTGATCATATACTATTTTTTTATTAAATTAACATTTTCTGTTGATTCATTTCAGCACAGAATGACATGTATTAATACTCAGCATTTCTCTCAACCTATCTGCCATATTAGGTGAGTTTGTCACCTTGATTTTTTGTCAGTGAGCTCACCATAAGAGAGTTTAGTCTGAGATTGAGACCGAGTCTCGAAGATGACACTATGTTAGAACGCCTTGTTAGAACCTGAAGACAAATTACTGTTAATTTAGTATCTTACACAATTTATTCTGGAGTATCTGGACGTGTTTTTCCATTTATTGAAGAACTTCATCCAAGTGGCTTCATCAGTTTTTACATCAATGTAAAAACACCTCTTCAGCAAATAGAGGAAGAAGTGGATGAAATCCAAGCACTGTTAATTGAGACTCCAGCAGCACTGTGTGTCACTGAGGTGATTACAAATTATTGGAGAAAGAATTTATGAACATTTAATCCAGCATGATCCTACAGCATTTTTTCGTTCCATTCAACTTCTTCGTATGATTCCAGAAAACATTAAATTAAGTTTAAACATTTAGTTTGTCATAATCTTTCTCAAAGAGCTGCTCTTTCAAAGACAATCAGTTTTAGTTATGCTTCATGAACCACTAATATTTGATGTAACGTGTGGAATAATATTTACGTGGGCATTTGCGGGTGCGGGTTGGGAATCAATAGGCATGGGCAGAATGAGGGTCTAATAGCCAATACTATTTCCACTCAATTCAGTACCTTCTGATAAGCAGCTGCTTTTAAATGGTCCTATGCTTATTTGCTTTCTAATTACAACACGATTTGCAGCGTTGAGCACAGCGTTTGTGCTGCAACTGAGGTGATTGACAGCTTCAGTCAATAAACGAGCACTCTTTGCACTCTTTCTGTATAATCTATTAGCAATTTCAATAAAAGTGTTATCTTTCATGCTGCTAAGAGGATCAACGGCCACGTATACATTGCAGAGTATCAGGAGACAACCGCATTTAAATGCAGAGTGAATCTGCTAAAATATCCCTGATTTTATATTTAAATAAAATATCCCTATTTATGATTTAAACAAACATGCATAAATGTGTTCAAAATAGCCAGCAATACCCTGTATGGGGAGATTGTTCACATGATGTAGGCAAACGTTTTGTATTGTTTACACAATGGATGCACGTTCTGAAATCTTTTTAATGTAATTATTAAAATGTTGGGCTGTGTGTCTATTTTTCTTAAAAACATAATGTTAGTTTGATTGCTTGTGTTACATATTTTGGTCCCACTTTATATTAAGTGGCTTTAAGTACTCTGTACATCGAAAAATAAGTACAACGTATTATTGTGGTCCTGTTGTATTGTAAAACACTTTTGCTGCTATTGAGGTATGATACAGGGTAAGGTTAGGGACAGGTGTGGTGGTATGGGTAGGGCCCTATAAAATCCGTTTTATTTTTTCCCAAATTCCATTTTATTTTTTCCCAAATTCCGTTTTTTCCGTTTTAATTTTTGCAAATTCCATTTTTTTCGTTTTAATTTTTGGGAATTAATTTTTTTTACCCTTTACTGTTATTTTAGTTGTAAAAAGAGTGTGCTTTTTTATTCCGTGATCACGGAAATTATAGGGCCCTATATGGGTCGGTTTAAGGGTAGGTTAAGGTGTGAGGGATGGGTCAACTATGTAATTACATAAATTAACTACAGCTGTAATTACATGCTGGTATTTTAAAAATATAAGTACAATGTAAAACATGAATGTACACAATAAGTCCATTGAATCAAATTATTACTTTCAATGTCAGTACATAGTACTTAAAGCCACTTAATATAAAGTGGGACCAATATTTTTTGTCTACCTGATGTAGATTTAATGTGGGAGCAGTTCGGATCACGGTCAAACTAAACAGAATTAAATTAGGACTGCTGTCGGATAACGGGTCGGGTGTTCTGTTCAATACTACGGGTGAGGTTTACCAAACAAGATCTGTGCAGGACTTTACGTTTCATTTACGAAATTTACGTGTTTTTCCAAAAAAAAACAAAAAAATTGCAAAAAGAAGCAAATTAGATATTGACATCATATTTAAAAAAGTAGATCTATAAAAGTGGATGGTCTTATGGTATCACTCAATAAATTATCTCTGACTTCTGATTTCTGATGATAATAAGATTAAATCTTTTGTGAAACTCCAGATGAGACAAATTGACTGTGGTCTTTTTCTCAGGAGAAAAATCTGAGCATGAGTCACTCCTATCTAGAAGAAAATAAGGAAAGAAACTCACACACTGCTCTGTGATGTTGGGATATTAAAGAGACATCCTTGTTTTGTGATGTTGTGTATTTCTGGGAGATCTACTCTCGCCTCTAAGGAACTGCTGCCAGAGATTCAAAGTGACAGAGCAAAATCAAGCCTGAAGTCAAACCACAGCTTTTACAGGCCAAACCCAACATAAACATTTCAGAATCTGTCCATCTATATACACCAAATTCTATATACAGTACACCTAACGACAATGTATTCGAGATATGAGACTCTACAAAGATATTTCCATAGCAAGGTCTATAGTAACTCCCATAATCCTTATGAATTCATCCACAAGAGCTGCAGTATTGTTGAAAGGCATATTAGTGCCGTTTAATTAAATTGTGTCTGGGATTGATTTATGTGTAGCCTTTAGCCACAATCAGCACTGGAGAAACACAGTTCTCAGATCAGACAGGTACCACATGCACAGAAATCGAGAGTACGGCAAGTTTAAGTGTGCCAAATATCGCAGAACCCCAGTCACACCAAACAGCTCAAACCCAAAGCCCTTTCAGAAAAAAAAAAGAAAAAAATCCTCTGTACATTGCTTAACCCAGATTAAAAGGCCAGACTGGTTTTCATAAAGCACGCACAGCCCATGTTAAGTAGCAAAGATCATTAGATCATTCTCTTTGTTAACAAAAGTAATGAAGCATGCCTGGAGTGAATGCAGAACTCCCGTGCAACATAAGTTTCCTGGTGCAGCTCGCTCAGCTCTACTGAAGGTCAGTCAGGACACAAATCTCCCCGGCTATCTGACTTTACTAATAAAGGCTGCTTTACTGGAGGATTAATACAGCAGGGGAACCAGTGCAGAGAACGGGATTTAACCCAGATCATGACAATTAACAAACTTTAGGGAAGCTGTGATGTTTACACTGCATAAGAACTGAAGCGAGATTTGAGAAAAACCCTCTGAACAGCTAGAGAGATTAGCCAATGAGCTTGAACATGATGTTTACTGTATATTACATGAACAATTGTTAGCGAATGTGCAATATTTAATGCATGAGATAATCAAGGAACAGAACTATAAAGTGTCTGCTTCCACTGCCTCATAAACAGGTCTATAACATTTAATCCAATAGCCATAGAAAATCCCATCGACCTAGAGAACTGTTCAAATGCTTGGAAGAAAGAAATCTCTTGAGCTACCAAGGTTGCATTTATTTGATCAAAAATACATTAAAACAGTAATATTTGTGAAATATTATTACAATTGGAAATATTTGTTTTCTATTTTAATATAATTAATTTAATTATTTCTGAGCTGGCAAAGCAGAAGTCTGATTTGATGTGCAAGAAACATTTCTTATTATTATCAATACTAAATACAGTTTTACTGCTTAATATTTTTGTGCAGTGATACAATGTTGTCAGGATTATTTGATAGAAAGTTTAAAAGAACATAATTTATAGAAATCTTTAGAAATATCAATGTTTCCATGAAGAACCTTTAACATTTACATGGAACATTTCCAGTGCACAAAAGTTTTTTTTAGAGTAGAAAAAGGTTACCTTTTTTACACTTCAAAAATGTGTCTTTTGAGGAACTTTTCAGTAAAACTCAATTCGCATCACTGTGAAAACCCCCTTTAGGAACCTTTCTTTTTAACAGCATAAAAAATGTAACAATAATAAAAGATAATTTATAACGACTTCTGACTTTAATGTTTCCTGTGATGTATCAGATGCACAAGTATCATATTAAGCATTCTAGCTCAGAGAGTGGCGTGGCCAGGGAAATTTTGGGCGCTGCGGCATATTAAATATATTATAAATAGTTTTTCAGTGTGAGAAATACAATGTGTGGCGGGAGTGCACGACAAAAGACAAAAATAAGTGACTCTCACACTCAATGCGTGACACTTGAGAGCCTTACAAATGAATGGGTCATCTGACCAATAAGAAGGCAAGGGTTTAGAAAGGCTGAATCCTTTACAGAACCGTTAGAGAAAAGGGGTGATTCTGCAATGATTATTAGGAGAGATTTAAAGTGGGTTTTTTTTACCTTGAATGCATGTAAACCAATTGTAAAACACCCCCAAAACAAAACAAGGAACGTTTAAAAAAGCACTTTAAGGAATTAGCCCAAAACTGTTATCTGAATACTAAAACTGTTACTTACATAAAGAGGACAATGCCCGTGTTAGCCATGGCATACGCTAATCCCAGAATTCCACTTCCCATGATGGCGTTTCCCAAGTTGAAGACGGACATCCCAAAAGAGGTCTTTCCCTCAAACTAAGCAAGAAGAAAACCAGAGCAGTTAGTCCACACATTCACATTTGAGACACTTCACAACATTATGGTCTCATACATTAAATCTTACCAAAAGTTCAACTTACATCCGTGAAGCGAGGGGTTTTCTTGTCATCTACATTGGACAGGAACTCTGAGCTTTCTGGCAGGTTTGCCTCTGCATTACCTGGAGTTCTGTCAGTACTAAAAACACATATAACAGCCATGAGGGATGGCCTTGTTTGGCAGTGCATCAACAGAAAGAGTTAACACCACTAAAACATTAACTGAAGGTGGGTGCTTTAATTAGAGCTGCAGAAACTACAAAAACTTTAGTCTGCAACAATTCTGCTCTCTGCATGACGTACCTGACATTTTCTGTGCTATTTGGTACAAGTTCCCTAAAGAGCAGTGTAGGAGCCGCATCCACGAAAGCACAAAAGACAAGGAAATCATGATGAACACATCCTTAGTTAAACACACTAATGAATGTGGCCACAGTCAGGGCAGGGGGATGTGATGTCTAGCTGAGAAACTTTTCATTTGCCTACTTAGGGTGAAGGTGGGCAGTTCTTCTACATGCAGGGTGATTTTATTTTGCATATAAAATTATATATAGGTGTTTCTTCAACTATGGGCCCTTTTTACCTCAAAAGACACCTTTTTGCATTCTCACTAGTCATTTATTACTAGTAGCAAAGTGTCCTGTCATTTTTTCTCAAACAAAAAAATTCATTTCCACCATATCTCACACTACGTTTTGCATTTGACAACATTCAGTGGTGGAAATTATTTTTGATGCATTTTTTATAATGCTAAATTGCAGACTCCTTGGTCTTGCTAAGGCACATTTCATAGCATCTTTTATACTGTAACACAGTTCTCATTATCTGACACAATTACAGCTAAACTGGAAATGACACACAATAGTGAAAACAAGTGATGTTTACCTTGTTTAACTTATCTCAGCCATGTAATGAAACTTTATTAGTGGCCAATATTTTACTATATTTGAAACGATGCAACAACTGAGGGATAGCTTTGCTTTGTGTAAACAAAAAAACTGTAAATAAAAGTATTTAAATCTGTAGATCCTCAGAGAGTAATAGTTAATAGTGATGCACCAATTTTTTTATACCAAAAAAGAATTGAATAATAGGGATGCTAAAAAATAATGTTCAGTGAAGTTTCGTTCATGCATCAACTGAAAATAGTATAGACTAAAAAAGAAAAATAATCACAGTTCCATTAAAATGAAAAATTGATATTGTCAATCCAGACCTACCATCCACACAGCTCATGTTTACCTGTTCAAAATGTGTCATAGGATAAGCGTAAAATAAACGTCACCATACAGTTCATTGAATTTGACTCTCCAAATCCGTTTTTTATTCAGCAACCAAATATTTTTGTCGATTTTGGAATAATTTCAGTGCATCACTAATTGTTTTTCAGTTTGTAGATTGTAGATTAGCTGGGTCTTCTATAGTCTAGAAAATATAGTCGTCACATAAAAAGTTCCTGTAGTTTAAGAAACACCCATATACACTAGTTTGTATAAACATCTACACATAAACAACAACACAATCACAAACACATTGGAGCTTTGAACATAGTTATATAGAAAGAGCATAACATCAGTGCTACTGAATGTGCCCAGTAATGTCTGAACTGTGCTGTTCAGTGACATTTAGGACTGTGATGACAGACAAGCTTCACCTTATTAGGATGACATGACTGGATGATACTGCAAAAACACACACTAATGTTCATAAATACTGGATATATGCACTAATATAAGGCACCCCATAAATACATTTTATTCCATAATCTTATACAACCTATAAATGATAAAGCTTATACCAACCGAAACTGCTACTGCTAAAACTGAACACATTGGATGACTGACAATAAATTGTCCTGAACTAGACAGACACTAAAGTGCACCCTTGAGCGCATACTTACTGAGCAGCATCTTCTGATTGGCTTTTTATTGCAGTCACAGTTGTCTCTTCACCAGCTTCGTGCCCCTTTCCATTGGGGATAGTGTTCATCTCGGCAGGCTCCATGCTTTCAGAACGATTATTCTCGGTCTTCAAGTGTGCGTGTGTGAGAGAGAAAGATCTATAGAGAAACTGTGTCTGTCCCTTGTTTCCCTATAAGGATGTAAAAAAAAAACAGTGTATATTAATCCTGGCTTACAGGAGATGTGTTCATCTCTCTAAAATGGAGCAGTGAAGGTACGTATTATGTAAGGCATTGAAATAGGAAAGTACTGTAAGCCTCAGAGGCCCAAAACACACTCATAGGTAAGTCTATACAAACTCAATTTCACATGTTGATGCTTTCTAAAATTTTTGAGAATTTAAAGTCTGCATGAAAAGGACATTGAGATAATTGATAGAAGAGCAACTTTGACTGAAATAACCACTCGTTACAACCAGAGGTATGCAGTAAAGCATTTGTTAAGCCACAACACACACAACCTTGAGGCAGATGGGCTACAACAGCAGAAGAGCCCACCGGGTACCACTTATCTCCACTATAAATAGGAAAAAGAGGCTACAATTTACAAGAGCTACCCAAAATTGGACAGTTGAAGACGGGAAAATGTTGCCTGGTCTGATGAGTCTCGATTTCTGTTGAGAACATTCAGATGAGAATTTGGCGTAAACAGAATGAGAACATGGATCCATCATGCCTTGTTACCACTGTGCAGGCTGGTGGTGGTGGTGTAATGGTGTGGGGGATGTTTTCTTGGCACACTTTAGGCCCCTTAGTGCCAATTGGGGATCGTTTAAATGCCATGGCATACCTGAGCATTGTATCTGACCATGTCCATCCCTTTATGACCACCATGTACCCATCCTCTGATCGCTACTTCCAGCAGGATAATGCACCATGTCACAAAGCTTGAATCATTTCAAATTGGTTTCCTGAACATGACAATGAGTTCACTGTACTAAAATGGCCTCCACAGTCACCAAATCTCAACCCAATAGAGCATCTGGGGAGCTTTGTGCATCCCACAAATCTCCATCAACTGCAAGATGCTATCCTATCAATATGGGCCAACATTTCTAAAGAATGCTTTCAGCACCTTGTTGAATCAATGCCACTTAGAATTAAGGCAGTTCTGAAGGTGAAATGGGATCAAACACACTATTAGTATGGTGTTCCCAATAATCCTTTAGGTGAGTGTATATCCAAAGGGAAACAACTTCTCAACTGAGAAAAATGTAAGGCAGCACTTAATTTTGTCGATCAGTAATTGATTGGATCAGTGGATTGTTGTTGTTTGCTAATTGCTGACGATCTCATGTGAGTGACAGGTTGCTGTTGGTAATGGAGAGGTTATTGGCCCGTCCTCATGTCATCAGAGAAGAAATGTCGTTGCGATGGGATGTGATGATGTACATAGATAAATTATTTATAACAAACGCCGCAATATTAATTGAAAAAACATAAGAAATGTCAATTTGAATTTCATGCTGACTTTAAGCTCAAGCATGAGTTGCATTCTTCTCAACGTTGCCAACAAAAAATCAGTATCCCTATAAAAACTTTGAACAATTTAGAACATCAATGGAGAAAGCCAAATAGTTCATCATAACACTATAATATCCGTTATATACAAAAACCGGGATAGCTGGCTTCTCTTGAGACTCCCCGGCTTCGCAGCATAGTTAATAAAACATACTAAAGCCTGCCGGCACATTGACATGATTGGTTAAGATAGTTTGTGACTGTAAGAAACACTAGCATTTTCAAACCGCATTTTTGAGACTATTATTTTTTCTCTGCAGTTTTAAGGAGAAAATACTAAGCAATGGTGTTGACTTCTGACTTTGCACATCTTGAATTTCACCACAGGGGGTCTTTAAAATCAAATTAAAATGCTTTAATAGGCCTAATGGACAGACAGAACTTCCTCTATTACTTGTTTTTCTTCCTTCTTGCATGACAAACGGCTCCATCAAATCTCTGCCACTGCCAGATTAACTTTGCAAAACAGTTCGGATCAACCTCTTAGCACCGATACCGTAAAAACTGAATAAGTCGTCACTTTCCTGACTCTCCTTGTTCTGTTGTCTCGCTTCTCTCCTTTCACTATATGGCTCCTGATGTCTCTATAGCTGTTTTTGTGGTCTCTTCCTGTCTTCTTTGGTGCCTGACTCCCTGTGGCTGCTTATGATGGACCTGTTGGAGTGCGGAGTCCTGAAAGCACAAGTTAACATGCGTCTCCAGGCTCCCATTTGGCCCCCTGGTATTCCCCAATCCTGGTCTGAAAGGACAGAGCCCTAGTATGACATTAGCTACAAAGCATAAACAGAAGTAGGGGGAAAGAGGAGGGAGGAAACCTACACTCCAAACCAGTGGGCCCATTGAGGAAGCCCATGAAAGCCAGCAGAACCAGATATGACCAGCTCAGAACCAGTTCTAGCCCTCTTTGTCTATTCATCATCGCTTTTTTTACTACTTTCTTCCCATTCCTTTGCTTTTAATTAGGAGAAGCTTAACATAACAGTCATGCTCTCTTCATGCTTAAAACTCTGGGCTGGCATTGCCTCAAGTTCCCCCCAGCTCCTTTTTCCTTTTCCCCCTCGCTATTCCCGAAAATGTGAATTAATAACCAAGCAGAAAATGAATACGGTGTGAACTCTGAGAAGATAAACTCTGGGTTATCCAGGCCACGTTACCCGGCTTGCTACGCAGCCACGGCGAGAGCAATGTGGTTGCAGGCAGCAAAGCACGGTACGCAAATTGTGCATGCTGTGCTGTTTCCTGGGAACAGGGCTGGAGGAACAGAAGGGTGATTGTGCCAAGCGTCATTATACCAGGGGGCCTCCTTGGCTCAAACTCGCCAGGGCACTCGAAGGGCTGAAAAGGTAATTCAACGGACCCCAAATCGTAAAAAAAATGGGAAAATGCCATCTTAAATTTGGGATTGGGAAGCGGACCTGTGATGGGGCAGATGTTTTGTGCCAAAATGCTGAATGGAGAACCAGCCTGTGCTTCATGCACTCTAGTAATCAGACAGACAGTGGTTACAAGTGATTGGCCGGAGGAGTTCAAGGCTTTGGGCGGAGTCAATTGAGCTAGCTGCAATAGGTCCCATTCTTTGCATATTTAAACACATAATAGCTGCTGCGTTCGCTCTGCGCCAGAATATGTGACGACTTTCAACCGGGTCTGAAAAACACAAACAGAATTTGTTTTCATTCTGCGCCGACGTCTGGCAACACACTGGGGATGAAACTGCTTTGCCAACTAGGTCATAGCTTAAGTTTCTTGAATAATGAGAAGTTTATTCATGGATTAAATACTCAATGCAGCCTGCTTTCAATTGCTCATCGACTAAACCCGCTAGTACAGACGCACGCTCCAAAGACTCGTAACATAGCCTTCCTGCTTATGTCCCACGTACTCAGAAATAGGAGTGGACATGCTAATTTGTACTCATTATGTCTGCATGACATCAAACAGTCACATGCAAAAGAGCATGAATTTGTTGCGACATGATTGGTGTTGTCAGGAGCTGATTTAGCACGATGTCTGTGAAAAGCACTTATTAGAAGTGCTGCAGCGACACATCAATGTTCATTAAAAACAGCCTACGAATGTGTTTAAACTGTCTATAAATTACTGCTATTAAGACTGATTCAACCCTCTCTGTCACAGGATTCAACACCAACAAAAACGTGAGCACGGAAGAGGAAGAAATCGACTAAGAATGGATTACAGCAAATGGGGAAGAGAAAGAGGTTAAAAATAGAGGTTTCTTGGACATTTCTAGGTGGTTGCTAGGGTGTTCTGGAAGGTCGCTATGTGGTTGCCTACTAGTCGATGTCAAAAGAGCAACCAAATGTCTTTTAAGGTTTTGAAGGTTGCATTTATTTGGTCAAAATTTGTAAAAGCAATAATAGTGGAATGGTAGTCTAGGTCTATAGGATTTTATCACCACTATTACAAATTGTTTGATTAGTAAAGTAAGTTTTAAACTATGAATAACACATAAATGCAGTACATCTGTCCTGGGGACATTGGGACAGTGTTTAATGTGAGCACCACATGATTTTCTAGGGTGAAACAGCCTTAAACTTACCCAAGCAACGTAAGCATCATCTGTCTCCAAAAAAACACAGAATCTTATTTACAAAAATTAAATGAAAGACAAAATTAGAAGAGGTGAGAAAAATAGAAGAAAAAAAGCTGAGAAATCTGGCACCCCACAACACAGCTGAATGCAACTCCACAGCATCAGTGACGTGGGCAGATATATCGGGACGTCACTCGTTCCAGGGGTTTACACACACACTGGAATTTTTGCCCTCAGCTTTCAGATGTGAGTGAGCTGTATATGCGGTTTGGTGTTCTGCTCTTTTAAATGATCCCTGCTGTTAGATTACTTACAGACATACCAGCCCTGTGTACCTAGGTACACACTCACACACCTCTGCTATTCACTTCATTAAACCTGCACTGTAATACCCAAGCTAATTGCTCAGTCAAAAGCCCCAGGTCTTTAATTAACCAATGAAGGATTTGGAACTGCTGTGAACAACCCTATGTCCGGCCCACCATCTGGATTATAATCTCAGATTATGAAGGATATTCTGTCAAATTCATCATATTCCAAGAAAAATGATTCAGGTTATTAATAAAGCAATATTATGGGAGATTTATCTTTAGCATTACATTTTTGGGAAATTGAAGGTGCTCTTCCCTTGCAGAACACCATTAAGAACATACATTACATTTTTTCAAGCATTTGATAAATTATATGAAAAAAAAACACTATTAAAATATATAAAACTCATAAATATGTGTGTGTGTGTTAATTATGTAAATTATGTACAATTATGTCATAATTTACTCATCATCATGTCATTTTAAACACAAATGATTTTCTTCAGTGAGAAAACACAAAAGAAGTAATATTTTAAGAATGCCTGTACACTGTAAAAAAATATTGTTGGTTTAACTTAAAAAATTAAGTAACCTGGTTGCCTTAAAAATTTAAGTTGATTGAACTGGAAAAAGTGAGTTAATACAATGAAGGAGATTTAATCTAATCATCAGAAACTCAAAATAATAAGTTATCTGAACTAAATAATTTAAGTTGATTTGACAAAAGAAAAAATGTTGTGATAAGAAATCTTGAAACTATTTTTTTACAGTAGATTGCGCTGGAAGGAACCATAATAAACAAGTGCTCATTTTTGGAGCTTGAGAGTCTCAATTCATTTTCATTCTATTGAAAAGAGCAGCAAACATCCCGCCTAATTCCACTGAAGAAATAAAATTATAGAGGTGTGGGATCAACGACATGAAAGTGAGTAAATGATGACAGAATTTTTATTTCGACTGAATTATATCTGTAGGTTGGTATGATCACAACGTTCCTCCACAAGAGAAATGGAGATTAAACAGACTAAGAGATTGACAATGACAGTTCTCTATCATTTTATATGAGCAGCTAACACAGCAATGTTTTCGATGAGTCATACACACACACACACACAATCCAACACTTATTCACACAAGTGCAGAATCTGTTGGATTTTTCAAAGCCGTCACACATGGGCTAAACTAGATTAAAACTGGATCACATGCCCGCCTGACTGCAGGATAAACACCACATTTTACATTCACGGTCAAAAATAGCACAGAACATTCACATTCAGTCATGTGACGAGCAGAGATGTATAGCGCTAGCATCACACTATGCATCCTGTGATGTAAAGAGTAGACGGTTGCTTTTGAAGCGCAAGTGCAAGGACCGGATACATAACCAAGACATAAAAAAGCATGTCAAGGCTGAAAATATAATTTCTGACGGCCATGATAAAAACACCTGTTTTCCAATGGTGATATCTAACATACGTAAAAGCTAGTTAAGAAGTGCACTCTTCAGAATCATGTGATTAACCTAACTGTAATGACACATGTTGTAGCAGATTGCACACAATAGTCCTTAACAACACCTTAAGGTGGTAGTGGCTGGTGAGCAGTTTAGTGTATTGAAACTGTTAGAGCCCCGAAAACAATGCTTGAATGTCTATATCAGGTGTTTAAAAGTACTTATTTTTATTCAATAATCACAAATTATTAATCACATAATATTATTTTAGAGTCATTAAAATCAGTCAAAAACAGTAGGAATAGGCCTATAAAAATACATTTTTAACTGTTGACTTGCTGAATTTATAAAAGTCCTTTATGACTGTTGCTTGTCAGACTGTACAAACACGATCCCTGCTGTAAGAAATCAGACTGTGAGCTGCATTTACATGAGGGATTGAAATGGTGGCTAGCAGACAAAAACAATCTTTGGGGTTAATTTTGATCATGGCTTGTCTTGAAAAGAAGGCTTTAGATTTTTGCCTAGAATTCAAGGAATCTTTTAGGATTCTTAACATTTGTCTCAAATGGCCAAATTGCAGCCAAAATCTTACAGCGTGAACCCGATTTATGTTGGGTCTTATATATAGTTGTCTAGTCTTTCCCAAATCGTTCAACACTAAAAGGATGATTTGCACTCAAAATAATATATATCGCTATGTATATAGCTTTCAAAATATAGCTATTCAAGACATTTGAAAACAAAATTTCACAATGTCAGATTTCTCTGGGCCAGCCCTCACAAAGAGTCTACAAGTGAACGTCAATCTATACAGGATGATACTGGATGTTAAACTGAATGCATCGTGTCAAACTGCATCACAAATAAATAAAAAAATCTAAGTGAAACATCAGAATGAACTGGTCCTGTTGCTCAAGTGTCATTTGTCATCACTTTTACTCGAAAGATTATCACAGTCTAGTGTTTGTCTTCATCTGTACTGCACTTCCCTCCTATTTTCCCCTCCATAGAGTGATTAATGAGGTCTGTGACAAAGAATAATACCAAACAGACCAATTTAGGTGTCAACTGTCAACCCTTTACTTTTCTCCTAAATTACATGAAAATGTACATTTCAAAAGTTTGGGGTGTTTTGAATGGAGTTTCTTATTCTCACCAAGGCTGCATTTATTTGATCAACAATACAGCAACAATGGTAATATTGTGAAAAAGTATACAATTTAAAGCTGCAGTCCACAGTTATTCCTCTTTGTCGCCATCTCTGTTCGAAATCTGCAATTTCAGTTATTCGTGGAATTATCGGCTTTAAGTGAGTTGTGCCTCGGCAGCGCGGATGAACACACTGTTTTGAGGAGAATGTGCGGCTGTCAGTCGCTACATTTAATGTCCTTCCAATATATATATCATCATGTCCTTTCGATATTTCATGTAAAAACATTTTTTACAAGCTTATCGTTTTAAATCGAGCTAAAGCAAGCAGATAGTTTTGAACAGTGGCTGGTTATGTACTTGCTCAAAAATTTATTTAGGGTCATTTCTGACCCAAAAAAGGTTACGGACTGCAGCTATAAAATAAATGTTTTCTATGTTAATATATTTTCAGATGTTATTTATTCCTGTGATGGCAAAGCTAACTTTCCATCATCATTACTCAGTCTTCAGTGTCACTAGGTCCATCAAAAATCATTCTGATATGCTGATTTTGGTGCTCAAGAAACAAATCTCCTTATATCATGTATTTTTGATTTTTTTTTTATAAAAAATATGTTTAATGTTCTTTGATGAATCGAAAGTTCAAAAGAACAGCATTTTTAAATATAAATAAAAAAGGACTACATTTAAACTTGTGGGTAGTGTTAAATAAATAAATAAAAATAAAATGGGCCATACTATTATTAATTGATGCAAATGAAGAAAAAAATGCAGACAGGTGCATCTCGTATGGGAGGGGACGATCGTCATATGGAGCTACGTCACATGCTTAGAGAGCAGCTTCCTAAAACTGAGATTTATCTCTTTCATCCAGGCAAATTCTCTCACTCTCATCTCAAAAAGAGGCTTCAAGCTCAGAAGCCTGAACCTGATGAAGAGGGTTTTTTTTTCATCTGCCACAGAGGAGGGGTTTGGAGACGTCACAGGCATCAGGCATTGCCCATCATGATGAGCTTTGCCTGGCCTCTTTGTTCCTCCCCTACTCTTTTTCACTCCCTCTTTCCACCCCAACGTTTTCTGTGTCTCTTTCCCTGGAGGCAGCGTGGAGAGTGACTCATTGCAAATGTGATTTATTTATAGGCCTGTGCTCCACATCCTGTCGGGGCTGCTCAGGTTCCCACACTGAGATCGCCCCAGGTAGTGGAGTTAACATCACACGTGCACAAACCAAGCACAGGTAAAGCACAGACCAGTATAGACCTAAAACGGCTTGATCCACATTGAATGCAGGGCACACATTGACAGCCAAGGAAACGAGATGTAGTAGTAAATCACATAATCTGTTTACATTATGTGATATATATTTTTCATTACAGTGATTAAGCTTCTTTATTCATATTACCATTAAACCACAGCACAACTGTGTCAGTGAAAAGATCGAAATTAAAGGTCAATCAAACTTTTTCAAGTCCAAAACTTTTTAAAAGTCTGTTTAAATGGAATTTTACATCTAAATATTTGTTTATTTGTATATTTCTCTTATATTATATTTAGATATTATATTAATAAAGTTTACAATCTGTTAATTATGAGGTTTAAATTTAGACAGGTTTTAAAACGGAGCCATTAACAACAGATGATATTCTAAAATAAAATTAAGAAAAATACTGTGAAATTGTCCCACTATAGCTCTTTGTCCTCAGTAGCCAATCATCTCTTGTTTCACACTCTTCTTATCCATTAACACTAAGTGAATGTGTAAATGCTGTTAATAAGGAGCAATTCTGAGATACAGTGTGAATGCAAGGTTTTGGATGAAAACGTTGTGTGAAGAAACCAACCTTATCCAGCAAGAAAGGACAGATTAAAAAGTGTGACTAGAGATCGCATTACTTTACTAAGCTGTAAATGTCACAAAAGGGAGGGAAAGAAAAAGTGATGAGCTGGCAAGCTGTCGCATTAATCCCGATTGTATAAGAGGATGGCATGAAGATACAAAAGACAGTGATTAGATACTACTGCCTACACTGAAGTTGACAAATCACTGAAAAGAAATTGAGAATCACTCACATGTTGCTTTATGGGTAGCTGACCCTAACATGATAAGATCATGAAGTGGCCCCAAAAAGTATTTGGGGACAATCAAATATAAGAATTACATATATATGAAAATAAATAAAAGCTTGCTGATGGAGGTGATAAATAAAAATAACAGTAGGCAAAATGTTCTTAAAAAAGGTAATGTCAGCCCATAAAAGCATTTATACCATTTAAAAAAAAAAAAAAAATAATAATATATATATATATATATATGAGCTGAAAAAAAAAAAAAAAAATAATAATATATATATATATATATATATATATATATATATATATATAAGGGCTTATATATATATATATATATTTTTTTTTTAAGAAAAGGGCTTTTAAGACTCTTTTGCAAGTTACTAATTTTACCACTTAAAAATGTAGCCCTCCAGGCTATTAATCATTATTTAAAAATAAAAAAAATATGATTTTCATTGCATTCAATAATTATATATTTTAAATAAACAAATAAACCAAGGCACCTGTAACCATATTTTAGCTATAGGCATTGAAGAGAGAAATATCATGTAAAAGTACTCAATCTGAGTCCCATAATTAATATCTAGAACAATCAAGTTCTAGAGTAATTATATCCTGCTCACAGAAAAAAAAGGCTACTACATCTTCAATAAGAATGTACCTTCCTCTACTTGAGTTCACTTGGTTCAGTGACCGTATTTGTTTTCACTTTCTCCACACAACTGACATTTCCGGTGTGTAGGGACATGTTTCTCTGTTAGGAAGTTATTGTGTGATTCGGAGCGTAGAGGAGAAACACTGAGGCAGTGTTGGATCGGTCAGGCGCTCAGCAGATGAGGGAAGCCTCCACATGTTGGCATGTCATCTGCAACAATAGAAGAGCATAACAGTGGTCCAAATAGGGCATTTCATTTCAGGTCGGTCCATCAAAAGCCATTCTGTGCCATTGTCCATACAGCAGTTCTAAACAAAGGGACACCCTCTCCTGTCTTCCCTGATGTTCTTCTCCTGAGTCACGTGGTGAGAGCAGAACATCGTGAGGGGATGTCACCGTAACCAGATGGCAAATCTATATACTGCTGCTGACACCTCTGATGAACCCGGCGGCCAATCAGAAGCCAAAGTTCAGCTGAAGAAATCAAGAGACCCCCAATCACTTCAGGATACTAGGCATTCATTTCCTCTTTGACAATAACACTATTGGTTGAGTAGAGAGACAATGATTCATTGACTTTCTGCACTTGGCGAGAATTGAACAGATCGTTGTAATTGGAGTTACATTCAGTCAAATCCTTGGATTAAACCTCAAATCAGTGATACATGCAACCAAATAATCCATTAGGAATCGGATTGAAGGCTCAACCGGACTGAAAAGCCTTCATGTAAACAAAATTTTGGGGTGGTTTATTCCTTTTCTAATCTGATCCGGAGAACATGTAAACACTTGATAGTACAGAATTACAGCGTTTTTAGTCATTTTCACTGATCCATTTGGATGGGGAACATTTTGACAATGGTGTCGTCTATACGCAGAAAACTCTTCTCTGTTTTAAGCGTCATCGTTGACATGTAAACGTACCCCTAGTTTCCTTCTACTGGCTATAGGTCAGCATATGATGTTTAGATGCTCTCTAGGCTACATATTGCTTGTGAAACTTTCCATTAAAGTGTCTTCCTTTATATTCCTTCGTCTTGCGAGTCACTTGCTACAACCGAGCATGTTACAATATCTCCCAATAATGTCTTAGTAAAACGATATTTTAATGCTTTTTTGGGTAAAGCTTTTTATTGTGAGAGTAAAACATATGATATTCAATGCAATGATGACTAAAAGATGTACAAATAAATGTTCCTCAAAAGCCTGATGTATCATATTTAATACTTACATTTGAACATGATCCTTCTTTTAAAAAAAATTATGGACTGATGAATGGATATAATTAAACTTAGTGGCTTCAATCCAGTAAGTGCCTGTTAATCTTGAAATATTAATAACAATCTAAAAGATTACATTTACTTAATAAAAATCAGTGAAGATTTTCACAGCAAAATAATAGCAAAAGGCATTTTACTTGCTAAAATAGTATAAACTGTCAATCAGACGTCAGAAGGAATGAGGGTAGATTACAACAGTTTTGATCATCCTGATCATTTTGAGAACTTAGATTTTTGTGTATTAAATATGATAGTAAATAGGGTTGAAGTGATAGTTACGAAAATAAAATTTCAGTCATTTATACTTTTTTAATTCATATTTTCAGTTTAGATATATGCATGACACATTTTCACTGTCTTTTCTCTTCAACAAACATCCTCATTCTATCGTTTAATGCTGCGAAGTCTGACAGAAACAGTGTAGGCCTATTTCGCGACATTTGACATCAGCGCTGTTGTTCTCTTATCAATCTCTGTCTGATATTTACAGTACATAACTGAACTTGTTATTCATTTCTTACATTCTTTTAAGTAATTAATTTTAGACCAACAGCGCTATACTGAACTGAGTTCTCTTTCACGTCTTCTTGCACTTAAACGGATAAATACACACGAAATTGTGAACAAGACATGAACAAACAGGAAAACAGGTCTCATTGCATCTACTTGTGGAGAAAGTTTTAAAGGCCGTATGAACTGATGGTTGTATGGTTAAACTGATGGTTATATGGTTTAACTGATGGTTAAATGTTTTGCAAAAAGTCACAGAATAAATATGTTTGAATGATATCTAAATGTCTGACCTTTTTTTAAACCTTATTGTAATCGAAACTTAGAATTGATAAGAATCGATTAGCAGAATTGGAATCGCTAAAATTCAACGATACCCATCCCTAGTGTTCGAAAGCATTACTTCACATACTTCACATTCACAACTTGATGCCAAAACTATCCATAGCGATTCAAATCTGAATCATGTACTCAGTATCAATTCAAAGGGATACTCCACCCAAAAAGTGAGTTTCTTTCTTCTGCTGAACACAAAGGAAGATATTTTGAAGAACTATTGGAACCACACATATGTTCCGGCACCATTGACTTCCATAGTAGAAAAAAGAAATACTATGGAAGTCAATGGCGCCAAAGTTCTTTATTTTTGGATCGAGTATCCCTTAACAACCAGTAATCCAGCTAATGAGATGGCTAGACTCCAAAAACTGCTGCTGGATGACAATGCTGCTCTGCCAACACTAAAGTGGCGATACTGATCTACAAGCAAACCAGTGGCCAGTTTGCAAGCAATACTGAAACACAACAGCCAAAGATGGAGATGAAACATAAAATTGGACAAGTTACATGTACAATATGGCACAAACGAGAGCTTTGCCAACACATTTAATCAGGGATTCATGTTAATGAACCATCACACAAAGAAATCTTAAAGTAAAGGTCAGGGAGTGCACACATTTTGTTATTTTATTTATTTTTATTTTGTTTAAATGTTTAAATTTTATTCTGTTTGTTTTTGTGTATCAAACTTGTATTTGTCTGTTTTTGTCTGGAATCTACAGTACATCCATAAACTGTAAATCAGAGTCAAGGGCTGTTGTTATAACTTACCCCACGCACATTTTAAATTTAGTGCATGAATTCATAGTGGTATTCAATAATTTGCTTGTTCAAATAATTGTTATGCCATCCAACAAACATTTTAATTCAAAATGTTTGACAACTTCTGCTACTTCGGGATGTCAAGTATGATAGTGATGTCACCGTGTAGCCCATATCTAATTGGTTAAACAGATTGTGTTACAACTCACTACATGTCACTTCACGCCTGGTCTTCCCTACTCAATAATTTATAACCACTAATTAAAAAACTTCAGTGACGCACATCTTACTACAAATGT
Source organism: Hybognathus amarus (assembly GCA_030378365.1). NCBI lineage: Eukaryota > Metazoa > Chordata > Actinopteri > Cypriniformes > Leuciscidae > Hybognathus > Hybognathus amarus. The sequence goes on from JAQIUQ010006211.1 coordinate 205,220, forward strand.
TCATATTAATTCATTGTGAAATAAACATAAATATCCATAAGTGGCGCTTCATACAATAGACGTCTTATACTGTAGTAATGGAGGTCCTTTCTTTGTTTTCATACCACTTCAAGCACACAATTGACCCTACTGAGAGCTGTCACATCAACACACACAATCTGCTTGGGATGTGAAGTGCTTTCAACAGAACCAGTGATAACAGACCAGCTGCGCTATACAGTATCTGTGATAAATACCGTCCTCTATTTTTCTTTGGCTTGCATGTGTTATTCAATCCAGCAATTACAGGAACAGCGCACATGTATTCATTCTTAACACATAAGTTCTATAAGTTTCAAATAAATGATAGGCCCAAAATTATGTCTATCAATAAATAAAAAAAAGAACAAAATCACCTTGAGTCATGAAGCTATGCTTCTTTACAGATTCAAACTCTCTTGCAGCGCAATATAATTCACATTTCATGCATATTAAGAAAATAGGCTAATTCATGTTTGCTTTTCATTTATGAGGAATTAAAAACCAGCTGCACTGATATTACAAACAGACTAATCTACTAAAACTAACATAGTTCGAAATCGGGCCAACCATCCTGTGTGACTGAACATCACACTGAAATTGAATTCTGAATCAAATAAAAAAAGCCATCCAAAAATGCCTTAGGATAAGAATAAATAACCTTTGTTGAAGCATTTTCTATTGAACCGCCCTTTAAACAACTCTAAACTTAATTAGTTTGTCAAATGTCCTCAAGTCATGTCCCAATGAGATTTCAGTGAATTTTAAAGAACATCAAATAATAATAAGAGTAATATCAATGTGCATAAGTATCATATTTCATGTGTTCTCTCTGACCTGTGAATGCCACTTTAGATAACATGGGACACAAGGAGAACAAGCCTGAGAACATCTAAGAGGATGTACGGTTAAAAGTGAGAGTATTAGAAAGAAATCAATTCTTTTGAAGTCAAGATGTGATTATGATGCTCTGTCTAACAACCCCTGTGTATCAGATAGAGTAGACTTAAAAAGAAAGGAAGAGAAAAGAGAGACAGGGAAATCGTGCTTTCACTCTTCTTCACCTAATCACTGGTTAGCACAGCAGCTTCTGTACTTTAATCTGCCACCTCAACCACCTGACGTGCTCTATAGAGTCAACTCATGATACTGAATATCTCAGCTTCACCTAGGTCAATTCTGCTGGGTCTCATCTGTTACCCAGACGCTCTCTGGGATGATGCTTCACTAAGGCACAGGTGCACACAGGAACACAAGTACAATCATATCCCGAATCCCGATAACCCGAAACCGTAACATTTAAGTCATGAAGCCTAAAAAACCCTGATGAAATGCAAGTTATAAACACACAGCAGGCAACTAGTTCTTTAGAAAAGGTGAACGTTGATCTTTGTGTCCAAAAAAAAAGTACACTATTTTCTAAAAATAACTTGTGTAAAAAGGGGTGTAAAGTAAGACATTTCCTTAAACCTTGAATAATAGCATAATATAAAATATAATATTTTAATTTAGGAACATCAATTTTCTGCTCTAGAGCTGAAAAAAGGGGATTTTCATAAAAATGCCCCAAAAGTTTTTTTTTTCTAAAAAAAAAGGATTAACAATCTACTGTCCTTTACACACAAATATGTGTCTGTGTATATAAATATAAGATTTTACCACACAAAATAAAAATGTTGCCCCCAAAAAATATCAGCCGTTTAAAGAGACTTTTTCTTTCTTTTTTTCTTACAACAAGCAGACAGTTACACCTTGACATCATGATTTGCCATAGGCTGTGTCTCAAACCGTAGTCGGCTTACTAAACAACATCTTTTTGATTACACGGGCGCGTGCCAGAGTATTTTGGCTTCACATACACCTGATTATGATTCAGTTTTGACATCTGCACGCGCACATAGGATGCCCAAAATGCTGTCTTGGTGGACACAGACATTTGAGACAGCCATTACCAGACAGGAAAGTTTCTGCTGTTTCTAGGCGACATAAAGTATTTACACACTGATATTCAAATAACCAGAATTAACGGGTTTAACGGACGTATGACAAATTATAATATTTAGAAAAACCTCAGTGTTCATCGGTCACATGGGCAATAGTTTTACATCCAGTGACGAATAATGTCATTGTTAAAAGACTACGACTACAATGTGGGTCACAAGGGACAAAAAAAATATGGAAAACGACGCTATGTGTCGTATCTATGAGAATGTGCTAGCCTATTGTGTGATGAATATCACAATATTAAAAACGTTCAGTCTTACCGGACCAGATTTTCTGTGATGGCAGATTATTGAGAAATGTCCTTCAGATGAAGCTCTCCCCGTAGGTTACCTCAGATAAAACATATAACACCACAAAACTTGAGGACGGAGGTGGGAGGACCGTCCGGTATGAATTACTGCCGTTATTCTCGATTGACTTGGAACCCGTGAGTCGGTTTTGACGGGTTTTTAAAGTGGGCTGGAACGAGCTCTTCAGTTTCCCCGCCTCCGATTGTCTAGACCCAGCCGCGACCAATCAAATCATTCCATTGAATTTTCGTCACACACTGGACGCTACTCTCTCCCGTTCTAATCAAAGTAGACGAGTAGCCTGTAGGCGCGTGCGCTGAATATTGGGTCCGTTCCAGATCTTTCTTTTACAGTCTATAGCCGCTCACATTTGATTGGTCGACAAGGTATAATGGAGGGGAAACGTCAGAATTCAATAATAGACAACGACTTCTCGCTTGCTGTGCTGCTGATGGAGTGTTGATGGACGCAAGAAAAGAAACATGAGCCGTTTATCATCATCCTAATCCTGCAGCTGAATCTATCTATCTATCTATCTATCTATCTATCTATCTATCTATCTATCTATCTATCTATCTATCTATCTATCTATCTATCTATCTATCTATCTATCTATCTATCTATCTATCTATCTATCTATCTATCTATCTATCTATCTATCTATCTATCTATCTATCTATCTATCTATCTATCATCTATCTATCTATCTATCTATCTATCTATCTATCTATCTATCTATCTATCTATCTATCTATCTATCTATCTATCTATCTATCTATCTATCTATCTATCTATCTATCTATCTATCTATCTATCTATTTATCTATCTATCTATCATCTATCTATCTATCTATCTATCTATCTATCTATCTATCTATCTATCTATCTATCTATCTATCTATCTATCTATCTATCTATCTATCTATCTATCTATCTATCTATCTATCTAGTCTGTCAGTCATGCACCTGGTTGAAAGATTAATCAGATTAAAAATTAGAAAAGAAAAACACATTGCACTTGTTTCGCTTCCTCTTTAAATATCATTGTATTAAATATAATTAAAATACAAAAATATGATCTTTATACATTTGCTAGAATATCTCTGTTTTGGCAAAATTTCACTGTAGGCTATTTTCAGTTATAAATTACGTTAGGTGGCCAATATAATTTTAATAATTGTATTTAACTTTCATACTTTCTAGGTTATTGAATATATAATCTGAAAACATCTCTTAATGTGTTTGCCACAAAATTCTCCACATTTCGACCTGCAATGAGTTGGATGAGATGTACTGGTACAGATTCTTTTTATAAATCTGGCTCAAATTTTCTATTGCTAGTGCATTTTGTTTATTAGGAAAAACTGTGGTTAATTTGGATTCAGATACAGATCATGGAGAGGTAAGCAGCACCTAACTCTGCATGTGTGCATGTTTTAATTTAGAGGGACTATATGGGGGCAACAGCATGCGTGCAATGTATGGCCCAATAAAGGAAATATAGACTCAAGCCATACATCCGGCATGTGGCCGCATAGGAAGGATATACAATAACGACAAATCCCCAACAATTCAATGACTTCAAAGACCAGTTTAATATTGAGAGTGGATGTCACACAGTGCTGTGGCTATGGGGAGCTAGATCTTAAAGGCAAAGGCATATCCCGACCACTGTGCCCTGCTGTACTGGTCCCAGGTGCGTCAGTACAGCTGCATGCATATCACGCATGTAGCACAGCAGTGAGGATCTCTGGACAGCCTTTGGGGGGAAAGTTTATGGGGCCACTGTGTATCTCTGCACAGCCAGAGACCGAAATACTGATATCCTAAACAACCTCACTACTAGGAATTGAGAATTCATATTCACCCTTTTATGGGGGCATTTAACATTTCAATACGTTAAAGTTTATATATATATATATATATATATATATATATATATATATATATATATGGAAAAATTAATGGAAAAATTACTTGAAAAAAAAATGAAAAAGTAAAGGTTTTTTTCTCTAAGTACATTACTAATTCATTTTCAGCAATATATCATAAAGCATGCTGCTCTGATATGACATAAATACTGTAGTAAAAGTTGTAAGAAAAGGTTCTAGAACCCTATGTCAGGCACTATTTACTATATATATATATATATATATATATATATATATATATATATATATATATATACATACATTTATACTATATTAGGGTTACCATATATATATATATATATATATATATATATATATATATATATATTTTTTTTTTTATTTATTTATTTATTTATTTATTTATTTATTTATTTATTTATTTATTTATATACACATTTACAATCATGGGATAATCTTATGGATTTAGTTTTAATTTATATGTTTGATTTTATGAATCAAACATGTCATAAACATACTTTGTCATTAGAAACTTTTGAAATAACCCAACCATAAAAGTATTATGCAATTATATATATATATATATATATATATATATATATATATATATATATATATATATATATATATATATATATATAAATCTCCTTATAAGCTTTTTGGCATTGAATATTTTTGTAAAATTGAGTTAAGTACCCGAGTTCTACATAGAAGCTCACTTAACCTTTTTTTGGGTGTGTGTGCTACTGGATATATTTTAAATTCAGCCAGAGATGGAAGAAGATTCCAAGGAATTTGAATAATTTGATTTAGTTTTCTAATAAAAAATACAACAAAAATCCCATTAAATACAAATGCCTTACAATCCTATAGTAAAATCCAGTTTTAAAATATATTAGCCTATTTGTTGAACTAACAGTATTTTTTTTAAATGAGATTAAAATGATTCTGTTTTAATTGTGTTTTCACTTGTTCAAAAGTGAAAGCACCATACTAAATCACCCTCTCTCTCTCCCTCTCTCTCTGACTCGTGCTTTGATTCATGTTTTCAACAGGACCAGGCCACTGACAGAGTGAGATAATTCATTTAGACACAAGTAGGCTACGTATCCCACCCACAAAAGGCACTACTCATGTAAATTCCGATCTGTTTGACATTTCCGTTAACCAGTGGCGTGACTCTTTTTGTATGATGCAACAGTCAAAAATGGGGACGTACAGTAACGTCATTGCTCTGGCCTGGCCCAGCACCCCTAATGAGGAGAACGAGGGAGGGAAAAATTCCAGCACAGATAATTAATTCCATTGAACATGTTGTGCTACTCTTGTTGTTGAAACTAATGATCAAACTCAATCAAGGTCAGTTTATTTTACAGCCCACCCCTAGTTCTGATAGGGGAGGGCCTTTTTTTACACTGTTCTGGAGAGAGAAACATTTCTGAGAAACCGTTACAATGTATAATACTTTTAATCACATCTTAGGAATGATTGCATAAACATCATGCTCAGTTTGTTGAACAATGAAATGAAATCGAATGTCTTTTTTACTCTGTGATTGTTATTTTAATCATAAACGATCATAAACCTCAGGATTATGTTGCCATATGGCTTACTGTTTTTTGTGTATATTCAACTATAGATTATTCTTTCATTCTGTTATGCAAATACACTTGCCATGTGGCTTGTTGCAGAACCAAACACTACAGAAAATAATCATGTCTGACAGTGATAACTTCGGTATTGTTTATTTGGATCTCTGGCAATATGCCTTAAAATTAAGAGAGGCATGAATGCAATGCATATTATGCAGCAAATCTAAATTGGCCAGTTCAATTAGCATTTTGTATTTTTAGTATCATATTATGTAAATGCAGCAATTATAGTCAAGGGAGGTTCCCCCAAAATAATTGTTATTAAATATATATATTGTTAAAAAATAAAACTTGTTATTAAAATAATTATTAAAATAGCTGAAACTTATTTACTCAACAACTTCATGATTATCAGAGTGCACGACTTTGACTTTCTTTCCATTATTTAAAAAATAAGAGATATTTTTCAAAATACCATCTTTTGTATTTCACATGAAAAAAAAAGTTATATAGGTTTGGAATGACATGAGGGTTAATGAATATGTGATACCTAATCAATAAAATTGTGACAACAGATTATTAATTAAATTTAACAAATTAGAACTGAGTAATAATTAATCTAATTAATTCCTTAAAAGTTAACATTTAAAATTAGTCAAATTTACACAAAAAAATAAACAAAAAATATCTGAATAACAGAAAGACGTCAAAATTCAATGAAGAACTCTTTATTTTATATTGCCAATATTGAAGACACCCGATTTTAACAAGCCGAATCGCTGAAGGAGAAAACCATAATTGTAAGTCACCATTATGATGATCAATGTTTGTTTTAGTTGGGCTCTTGACCCTTAAGTCATTCACTTTAAGTTTGTTTGGCTGGTATACCTGAGTTATGACAGTTAGATGATCAAATAGAAAAGGTTATCTGATGGAGTTGGTTCTGTTTTAACATAATAATATTTTCACAATCATTTGACTGGTTAACTTTTACTCATTACTGGTTAACTTTTAAGGAATCAATTATTACTCAATTCTGATTTGTTAAATTTAATTAATAATATTGCTTATAATCTGTTGCCACAATTTTATTGCTTAGATATAGCATATTCATTTTTACAGTGGATAGAATTTTAAGGGACCACTCAAATTAATGTTAATGAGGGGAAAAAGTATACAGTGTGTGTGTACAAACACACATTTTGTATTTTTTAAGCTCAATTTTAAGCTCAATAGCTTAAATAATAATAACTAAATATCGTTAATTTTAATAGCAAACAGCTCATACGTTATTTTAGGTTACTATAATACACACAAAACATGAGAGACTATAAAAGCTCTCAGATCTATGCGAAGAAATGAGACAAAAGAAGGTGCAGCATTTCTAAACATTGCATAATTCCATGTGTCTTTGAACGGTTTATCAACATTAGACATCTGTCATACCACGAACGTCATGTTTGTTGTTCTTCTCTGGATATCAAAGGTCAGAGATCACTTTCACAGAGTAAGTTCAGAGAGCAGACCCCCCGCCCACCCACTCCAACCCCCTCGCTCCCCCCTCAGGTCTTCACACGGCCCGCGCCGCGGTGCTCGGATGCTCCCACTGGGAACAAAGAACCGCTGAGCATTGTTCCACCCCGTGTGCGGAATTCCGCAAGCAGGCCAGGTGCACCTCCATTACGCCTCGGACATGATGAGGAGACCCCGGAGGGGGCCAGCGAGTGCGGATGGAATTCGATTGAAAGTGAAGCACAAATGAAAACCTGAACAAGTCCAGATTTGAAAGATTATGGCAGTCTAACAACATAAACAGAGACATAAAACATACTATATTTAAACCAGGGATGGTTGGAATTGTACAAAACAACACAAGTGAAGGTGCTTGTGAAATGAACCTTGATGATGTTGAAACTGCTGCAACTAGAAGTTCAGTTCAGTGAGGTGACATAGTTCATTCTATTGTAAATATGACCTTGAAGAGAAATCCGCCACCCACTATACAATTTGTTCAAAGCCATTCAGAAATAATTTACAAGAATCAAGGCTATTAGATGTCTAGAACATATTTTGAAAAGGAATAAACTAAATGTATAGCTATATTTATAAATTAGTGTGCAAACTTTGCAAAGGGAATGTTATGATATATATATATACTGTAAAAAATATTGTTGGTTTAACTTAAACCTGGTTGCCTGGTTTAAAATATTAAGTTGATTGAACTGGAAAAATTGAGTTAATACAATGAAGGACATTGATTTAATAATCAGAAACTCAAAATAATAAGTTATCTGAACTAAATAAATTATTTAAGTTGATTTGACAAAAGAAAAAATGTTGTGATAACAAATCCTGAAACTATTTTTATATATATATATATATATCTATATATATATATATATATATATATATATATATATATATACATATATATATCACATAGTTTTCTTTTTCTTTTAACTATTTTCAAGTGCTAGAGATACTCTAGAGAACATAAGTTCAGGAGCTGTCAGGTGATTGATTCTGTTTCAGGCCTTCAGTTCAACAAAAGTGAACTGAAGTTGTACAGTGAACATCAGCCTTCAGTTCGCACAAATCCATATTGTCTTTTGTGGTTATACTAACAAAACATCCCAAAGACAGATAAAAATGTTTACTGTGATATTCATCAGCCCCAAAAATAATTTGGGTCCTTAAAAAAATGTCTAAATGTCATTGCATTATACAACAAAATATTATAACTATTCGCGTTTATTTAAAAGAATGACACATTTCAAACTAAATAGTTAACAGAAAGTAACATTTTTATAAAAACAATAGCCCATTCAGATTACCATTCCAATAAAATACCTTTCAAAAGTATTTGGACATGCAGTTTCTGGTTGTAAAACATGGGAGGATCACAGTCATGGATGATGTGCTTAGAAATAATTGTATAAATGGCTCAGAAAGATAGCTCAGAAAAATATGCCACTTGGCTTGATACATTATAATCGGATGCAATAAAAAAATAAGTTGGTCTAAAAAGTACAAAAAAGCCAAACATCACGCACTCAGATGAGACGCAGAGTTACTCCCACTGATAAAGCTATACAAAAGAGGCTTTTCCAGCCAGAGTCATTGTAGCATCATATGAGGGGAAAGTTTAGTGGGAGAATCAAGAAGCTGCAGGAGAAACTGTGGGAAACATGAGCAATAGTAACCTCAGTGTTTTGAAAACAAGTATTGACATGACAAATTGCCCGTCTCATCAGTTTTTTTTCCAAAGCTCAAAGCACTTTTTGTTTTTATATACCCAAAATAGTATTTCTGAAATGAGAGGTTATATAAAATGCTTTGTAATTACCCCGTGCACTCATGTAAAAACATTTGTTTTCCTTTCAATTCAGACTTTTTTGTTTTGTTCAAACACTGTGATTGTTGCAACAAATGCAGGTTATAACAATTGGTCTCTGAACTATAATACTCCAATTGTACACAAATGAACATCCTGTTATGGCGATCTAATACATTTTATATAAAAAAAATCCATTTACACAAAATGAATGCTAAGCCTGGAGTTTATCCAGTGGATTTTGTTACTGGGGAAAAATCAGGTCAAGTCGTTTTAGGGCAAAAAGCCTCAAGTCTCCAAAACGTAGCTGTCTAGTGAGATACAAGATCTAAGGAAAAAGTAAATTCACAGATGGTTTATTTAGTTAAAGTGGATAAAATGCAACCCCACAGAGTCCCACAGGTAAAACCTGATTAAAAAAATAATAAAAAAGTTATCTTCCACAAATGAAGTCTATGTCTGGCCTTTATAGAGTTTATTGGGTTCAGATGTTGTCCATTTAGACAGCTGCAAGAGCCGTATGAGATGAACTATCGGCTTGAATCACTCCTACATGGCATTTTACATACAGTCTTACATTTTTTATTTGCATCTCATCTGTTTCAGGGTTATTGGGGACATGCAAACGAAGCCAAAACAAATCAAACACCAATAAACTCATGCAAAGTAATGGGATGTTTAAATGGATCATAAAATGGCAAAATACATCTTCTGAAATAAAACAGTTTAAAGGGATAGTTCACCATAAAATGGAAATTTTGTCATTAATTACTAACTCTAATGTCGTTCCAAACCTTTAAGACTTTGGTTCATCTTCTGAAAACAAATGAAGATATTTTGGATGAAATTTGAGAGCTTTCTGTCCCTCCACAGCTACGCAACCACTTTGACGCTTCAAAAAGCTAATCCGAATGGTTCAAGCCAAATTTTCTGAACAGACCACAGTCTATGGAACAGACTCGATCGCTTTATATGATGAACCGATTGAATTTAGTCGTTTTATCACATATAAGCATTCATCAACACACACATCAGTTGTGGTAACTGATGCTTTGTCAGCTCAAGAATGTTTGCTTGACGTGCGATAACCAATGAGGTTCAGTCTCGTGTTACGCATCACGTTTGAGCTTCTGCAAGAACCAATGAGGTTTGTTCTCACGTGTCAAGCAGGTTCGGTGAGCTACTGTTTATGTCTGCTGATCAATGTTTATATCTGAATAAAATACTACATTTAAGTGATAAATAAAGTGATTGAGTCTCTTCAGAAAATTTGCATTAAAACCATTCAATTCATATGGGTTCAGTTTTATGATCTCTTTATGAACGTTTTGTAGGGTCAAAGTGATATTTGCGCAGCTATTAGTGGAGAAGAATGGATAGAAAGCTCTCAGATTTCATCAAAAAGAACTTCAACGAAAATCAACAAGAGTCTTATGGGTTTAGAATGACATGAGGGTAAGTAATTAATGACAGAATTGTATATTTTTGGGTGAACGTATTCCTATAAACTAATAAAAACATATCTGAACTTGCAGACTTTTAGTTTTGCAACTTACTGATTTCAAACAGATATATGATAACACATACTGCATGCTAAAACCCACACATATAACCACAAAAGAGCTGTTTCAGTCAAACTAAGCTTTAAAAAGGGCCAAAAAGTATAGCATGTGGTGTTCAAATATCCCATTTCGACTTAATTTAGATTATTCATCATCAGCTAAACAACTGGAGTTCTTTTGAAATTTATTTTTTTTTCACCTGAGAAATCAGTTTCCACAAAAACGTTAAGCAGCATAACTGTTGCATAACATACTGTAAGTGTTTGTTGAGCAGGAACACCACATTAGAATGATTTCTGAAGGATCATGTGACACTGAAGACTGAAGTACTGATGCTCAAAATTTCAGCTTTCAGAGATTTCCTTCAAACATTAAAAAATCTTATACCGACCCCAAACTTTTGAATGTTAGTTAGTGTATATGAAAAGTTCAGATGCAAAAGCCTCTGAAATGCCATTTGAAATTTTCTTCTAAAATGACCATTTTTATCAAGCTTGTATATTTAAGTTTCTGAACTTTAATTTACAAGCTTGATAAAAATGATCATTTTAGAAGAAAATTTCAAATGGCACTTAAGAGGCTTTTGCATCTGAACTCTTCATATATTTAAATTTTTGCTGTATGTAAAAACCTTCACCAACACTGTAAGTGCAATTAACCCCAATTAACCATGTTATTACCCAAAATACCCTATTTTAAAGCAATGGTGGGAGGTCAGTCTATAATCAAAATTTACACAGAACACAACACAGACAGAGAAACCCGATGGATTAACACCCTCTGCTGAAGAAACCAAAATCCTCTTCAAGTTCCCACTGAATTGAAGCCAGGGCACTAAAATTACAGAACCGAGCCACCCGGGGACAGGCTGTTCCAAAGGGTCAAAGGGGAGGGGAAGTGAGAATTATGCCTGTGTAGTGTGTAGATTTGTCTTGCACAATAAATTAAACCAGTCCAAGTGATTTCAATTAGGTCAAAGGTACAAGTGCGAGTGTTAAAGCTGCTTGGCTTTGACATACTGAAACAGAAACTGGGGTGGAACACATTGAAGTGCTAGTCCTTTTTTTTTTTTGACCAACAGCCTTAAAGCTAACAGACATGAAGTAAAAGTCACAAACATTTTATTTAGAATTTCATTAAATGAAAAGAATAAAATGTGATGTTTTTTCATCTGTTGTCAAATATTCAGGGATCCCTGAAAGAAATACAGGAGTGTCCAGTAGTGAAGTCTCTGCTTGCAACGCATTGTAACTAATGATCGCTTTCTGGTAAATCAATCTCTTTGGAAGCGGCGAGGATCAAATGCCTTCATGCAACTATCTTTGTTCTACAACAGTGTCCCACTTTGTCAAGGGATTTGGTGGCCTCAGAGGGACCATGGCATACATTCATTTTAAGAACTGTTCCCCTTAAAAAGACTTTAACCTTTCCATTCCATGAGAACCAATCAGCTGGTTCTCAGATTAGAGGTGAACGGCACTAACACAAAGATTGATGAGCTCAGCGTTCCTCTTTCTTGATGGCTGTCTAGTTTGTAAGTGGGAGTGGGAAATAAAACTCAGAATTCAGCTCAGATTCTCCCGTGTCATTAAACTTAAATGTTAACTGTTATTCAAACTTTATTGGGTCGTTTTGTCAAGTCTGGATCACACTTTATAATAATGTCCATTTTTATATTATTATTAGTGGTGTTTGCTAAGGCAATAATCTTTACTACTATTGCTCATAACTTAAGTCACTCTGCACTTGTGTGACATGAATGTTAACTCAAACCATCCACTTTGATGAAGAGAAGTGTGTTATTTGTTTGAAATCAAAACATCATAGCCCTGGAACCACCTAGAACACAATAGCAACACCCTAGCAACCACCCAAATTACCATAGCAACCACAGAGCAAAGTACTGAAACCACAATGGCAAATACATAGCAAATCCCTGGAACTACAATAGCAACAACCTAGAAACCACAGCAACCACATAGCAACACCCTATCCACCCCCAGAACATCATAGCAAACACACAGAAAACCTTATTAACCACAAACATTAGCAAAACCCTGGAACCACAATATCAACCACATTGCAAAGCCCTGAAACCTCAATAACATTTACATAGAAACAGCCTGGTACTATGATAGCAACCTCACAGCAACACCCTGTCAACTACATAGCAAAGCCCTGGAACCACCCAGAACACCATAGCAACACCCTAGCAACCACCCAGAATACCATAGCTGCCACATAGCATCACCCTAGCAACCACTGCAAACACATAACAAAGTCATGGAATCACAATAACAAACACATAGTCCTGGAACTATGATAGCAAACAACATAGCAACCACATAGCAAAGCCCTGGAACCACCCAGAACACCATAGCAACACCCTAGCAACCACCCAGAACACCATAGCTGCCACATAGTATCACCCTAGCAACCACTGCAAACACATAGCAAAGTAATGGAATCACAATAACAAACATATATCCAAGAAGTCCTGGAACTATGATAGCAAACAACATAACAACCACATAGCAAAGCCCTGGAACCACCCAGAACACCATAGCAACACCCTAGCAACCACCCAATACACCATAGCAACCACAGAGCAAAGTACTGAAACCACAATCACAAACACATAGCAAATCCCTGGAACTAAGATAGCAACAACCTAGAAACCACAGCAACCACATAGCAACACCCTAGTATCCTCCCCCAGAACATCATAGCAAACACAAAGAAAACCATATTAACCAAAAACATTAGCAAAACCCTGGAACCACAATATCAACCACATTGCAAAGCCCTGAAACCTCAATAATATTTACATAGATACGCCCTGGTACTATGATAGAAACCACACAGCAACACCCTAATAACCACCCAGAACACCATAGGTATCACCCTAGCAACCAATGCAAACACATAGCAAAGTCATGGAATCACAATAACAAACACATAGCCAAGTCCTGGAACTATGATAGCAAACAACATAGCAACCACATAGCACACAAGCCCTGGAACCACCCAGAACACCATAGCAATACCCTAGCAACCACCCAAAACCCCATTGCAACTAGGTAGCAGACAGTTGACGGTAGTCATTGACTTCCATAGTATTTTATTTTCCTACTATGGAAGTCAATGGTTACCATCAACGTCTATTAGCCTACCAACATTCTTCAAAATATCTTCATTTTAGTTTAATGTTTGATTGTCTGACCCACATTCCACATTTTATTTATTCCTTGTCTGCATGTTAGACACACTTTTTTTTTCTCCCTGAAAATATAGGCAGTGTGCAGATTTGAACCACAAAACATGAATTATGACCCTAAATATAATGGCACATTTAAGAAATATGGAAAAACTGGACCAAAACTCACAATTGTTACCAACCGATGAGAGAAGGAAACAGGTCCAACCAAAAAGAGCTTATCTGAATTTCTGAAGTCTAGGAGGATGTGAATGATTTAACAGGTTATGACAGATACATCTTCCTGACAAAGATGTCATCAGTTGCCAGATGCAGCTTTAGCACAGAGAAAATGATTGAGGACAGAAAGAGGACTCAAAGGATTCGATAATTGGTATGTGAGAGTAAACGGTGTGCTATAGATAAAATGTCACACAACAGACTATCAATCAAGCATTCTCACATCATGTCAAAAGCACAGCCTAAAAGGGTTATTTACTACAATCACATTTTACTCTCAAATGGGCTGCTATAAACACACTGAGAACAGGCAGTTGTTGTAAAGCCACAAAACCACAATCAATAACTCTGGATAATGGCTAGAGCTCTCTGCCTATATTAATGTCGGCCACCTGGATATCTTTTGGATTTGTCACAGCATTATGTCCTGCTTTTATGAATAAACAGAACATTTCGTCTTTCAGGCTTCCATCAGACTATTGGTGCAGACTGAAGGAAAGAACATGGAATGCCACGGGCACTACTCGGGTGTAATCTATAAAATATTAGCTGACCCCATGCTGCTTCAAGACGAGAGAGAATTCAATACAGGTCATGGGGAGCATTGAGTCCCTGAGTTATTTGTTTCAGGTTCATTTTTAATAAATTCCTCAACAACCTCTGAAAGCATAAAAACTGCTACTACTTTGAGAATAGATCATCGAATGAAGGCCTGGGTTGGGTTAAAAAAATAGAAAGAAAATTGATAGGCTTTTAAGCCCAGACTAATCTGATGGCAAGACCCAGCAATTTTATTTTCATTGTAAAGGTTAAGGAAAAGGAGACTATAATTAAATTTGTAACTGTGATAAAATTTCATTGGTCAAGATAATGAAAATAAAAGCCCCGCCGAGTTTTCAGACCTGGTCCATATTTAAAAATATCCATATTTAACACATTACAAAGTAAAATAGCCTATATTAGCTTCCGGCCAAACAAACATACTGATTCAACTTAAGCGACGTACTGGTAAAAACAATATAAATACTGTTTGTTTTCTCACACAAACCGCTCGTTTTGTGTCTCAGCCATCAATGTGTACTTACATTTACAGAGTCTTTAAATCATGTTTAATTTGGACTTCTCTGTGCATGCTCTTTGAGGTGGTGACCATAGACCTCCATTATATGACTGACAGACAATGGTTTCACCTTAAAATATCAAAATTGAAACTACTGCGGAAACAAAAACGTACATCTTGGATGCATTTGAGGTAAGCTAAAACATACCATAAAATGTATTTCAAAGTGAACTATCCCTAATGTAAACAGGCCTTTTTTCAGGAATTTTAACGCATTTCCCCAAAACAACAGAGCCAACATGCACTAAAATGATTTTTCTCAATCCAAAAAACTTTTTTTTTCTCTTGTGACAAAAACAAATGTCCATCCACATCGACCTGGTTTGGACTGGTTCTCTACCGTCAGGGTCTGGATGACACTGTGGACACAGATCATGAAGAATAGAACAAACAGACAGTGCATGAGGCAACGTCTGGTTCAGGCTGTAGAAGCAAAGTGTGAGATTGCCAGGCAGCCACCCACCAATCTGTGAAAATCCGCCAGATTCAATTTAATATTACATGATCTGAAGGGTTTTATGAATTAACAGCTATACATGTAGCCTGCACCCACACATAGCAAATAACAAAGAGAGATTGTTTGTTCAGCGATTCAAACGCAAGTAAAACCAACATGCATGCTATGCCCAGACCGAAGCAATTATATAAGCTTTCGGATAGCCAGTCAACGAGCATCAGACCGCCTACACGGCTTCAATAAATTCAAGAATGCTCTATTTATTTTACAATCACAATTTAGCTGTTTTGTAAACGAAGCAAGGGATTTCTAGCATTAGAACTCTATAATTATCTCTCATATTCATCATATCCTAAAAGCTCCTTTATTTGATCAGACGGAGAACAATTATAGCTAAGCTGGCCACACAGACTCAGAAAAAGATTTAAAGGAATAGTTCAGCTAAAAATGAAAATGAAAACTTCTGATTCCGTTCCAAACCCCTGTGT
The DNA here is from genome assembly GCA_030378365.1 of Hybognathus amarus. NCBI lineage: Eukaryota > Metazoa > Chordata > Actinopteri > Cypriniformes > Leuciscidae > Hybognathus > Hybognathus amarus. The sequence continues at coordinate 221,410 of JAQIUQ010006211.1, forward strand.
GCTTTTAATTTCCCGTCTAGCACAAAATTAGATGTTCTGAAGAACTTTTATGTTGCTATTTTCCACAATAGTGGCATGCAGTGACCCCATACAGTATAGACATGTCACATATACGTGTGTGTGCATTATATACATTATACACACATACATACTGTACATATTATATTTAAATTATATTTCACTGATCATTTCAAATGATATTTACATTTGTGTTGTGAACTAATCCTTCAAGCTGCTCTCTATCTCTTAGGATCAGATACAGTTCCCTGACGTGAACATTTTTCAAGGTTAGCAGAAGCTGCGTCACAGGTCACACATCCACCAGCAGCACATTGATAAGAGAGCCTGTAAAGATGGTTGGTGTGACATAATGCAGATTCAGTGTAGCAGCTATACATCTCTACGTCTTCAAGGCTCTGGATAAAAAAGTGACTGAACTGAAGGTTACCCACACATTCACAACCGCAAGAATACTGACAGCAGCCACCAGAGGGCAAACTCCAAAAGACAATGTATAAGGCAAGCCGCCAGAGCAAACATGATGTAGAGGCAAGGTAAGGAGATGCATAAAGTGGATGGAAGGTGTTTTCATTATGTTTTAACTGGTTTCTTTTACTTATTTTTTAAGAATCTGGATGTTTCTCTTCTAAAGAAACACTGTCACCAAGCTGCTATGCTTAAAAGAGATGCTGCCACCTTATGGTAGGTTCTTTGTATGTTCGGCAATACACCCAAGCTGCATTTATTTTATATATAAATACATATATATATATATATATATATATATATATATATATATATATATATATATATATATATATATATATATATATATATATAAATTTTTTTTTTATTTTAATATATTTTTAAATGTCATTTATTCCTGTGATGCAAAACTGAATTTTCAGCATCATTACTCCAGTATTCATTATCATATGTTTCTTTAGATCACTCTAATATGTTGATTTGCTGCTCAAGGAACGTTTCTTTTATATCAATATATTGCATGTTGAAAACAGTTTTTTATTCTTCGATAAATAGAAAGTTCAAAAGAACTGCATTTATTTGAAATAGAAAGCTTGATAACGCTTTAGATTACAGCTCGGAAAGTACTGCGTAATTAAAGGGTCACTTCACCCATTTGCATTAAGCTTTGTATCTTTAGAAACCCAGTCATATTTTTGAATGGTCATGGTTTATTCCCTTATTTTCCCCTGAGATGGGAGAAATAAGGATTTAGCAGTATAGTGAAGAGCAGCTGAGGTTGATGGAGGAACCGGAGGTAGCTGCCTGTCGCGGTCGAGGAGCCCGCACTGGCTCAATCTGGGCGGACTGCTGTGCATGTGGTCTCCTGAGACGAGAGTTCAAGAGATTTCCACGACGCATCTCTTGAACTCTCGTCTCAGGCCCAGAAGAAAGAAAAAGTCGAATAAAGTCATTATTTTTGTTTTATTTCCGCACAAAAAAAGTATTTTCATCGCTTGATAAACTTATAGTTGAGCCACTGTTGTCACATAGAATAAGTACCCCTCAGTTCTATAATACTTAGAGTAATTATTTTTTAAGTATCCTGGTTGTTACCCCTTTATTCCCCAGACTTTACATATTGTTCCCTTATACTAATGTAAGTACTTTATAGGTACACTATAATTACAAAAAGTTACACTGTATATTAGTAAAAGTAAAAGTAACAACTATTACTCCCTCGTCAAGGGAAGCTTTATTTTTTTCACCTTTATTTTGAAATATCACGATGACTTTTATTTTTATATAATCTAGCCGTGACGTCACGTGGTTACTGTAGCTGCCTGCCTCCATGCTGGGGTTGATGTAACAGGCGTGTGGATTGATCATTGTACCGGTGTTTGAGTTTCATTGATCGGTTAAACGGCAATCAGACGGATCTGTCAGCAGATATGTCGTACTGCAAACAGGAAGGTATGATTCAACTAAATCGGACTGTTTTAACCCATTTTATACCCATGTTTTACTTTCGTTTAGCTGTGCGGCTAGTGCTCCTCATGCCAGCAAAAGTCACTCTCCCAGCCATGCTTCATAATATCAATGAGTTATTTAAATATTTTTCGGCTGCAAATAATCTTTTCAGAAGTGTTCCAATGTGTCGTGCTAAACTATCCTATATTATGTATATACACGTTTGATGAAGTACTAGAGGTATAATAGATGAACTTGAGGCTATGATGTCTGAATGACCAACGTTGTATGTTGTGTCACCCTACACACAGCAGCCGCCTGCAAGGTCATCGGAATTTTAAGTGCACCAAATGGTTATTTTTTATTTGATTATGGGTATTTTTATGGTTACACATAATGTGTTTGTTTCATTATGTAAAGAGTGATATAAATATATTAACAATATGAACTTCAATACACTATATTACACATTGGCACATAGATTTATTGACAAGGGTGGATGTAAAGTTCATGTCATTTACAGCTGTTTTATATAGTATGTAAATAATGAGGAAAAATATTAATTTTAATTATATTAACTATAATATATATAACGTGTATGTGTTCTATTATAGTATTTATTAATATTTAGAATTGACTTATCTTTTCATTTTAGTTGTCATGTGCTTTTTTTAATTTTAACTGTATTTGTATGATGATGAATGCTTTATTCTTCCCTTTTCAGGAAATTCAGTAGATGTGCATGTAATTTTTTAATCGCAGAGAGTTTTAGTTAATAATACTGGTGTAGAAGTCAATTAGCATTATGTTTTTAAATAGAGAATATTCTTGTTTTATCATTGTGTGTAACTTCATTCTTTTCTCACAATAGGTAAAAATCGCGTCATATTTGTCACCAAAGAGGACCATGAAGCACCCAGTAACGCTGAGCTGATCGAAGATGACCCTAATGATCCGTATGAAGATCACGGTAAGTTTGATTTACTTACAAAATACAAAAGTTAATGTTCAAAATAATAATGATCAATAATACGATAATATCTTACCTCCAGAAAACCAATTTGACTCATTTCTTTTGACCCTTCAGGCCTTATTCTACCAAATGGTGACATAAACTGGAACTGCCCATGTCTGGGCGGTATGGCCAGTGGCCCTTGTGGACAGCAGTTCAAGGAAGCCTTTTCTTGTTTCCACTATAGCAAAGAGGAGGTGAAGGGGTCCGATTGTGTGGAAAACTTCCGGAGTATGCAGGAATGTATGCAGAAATACCCCAGAGCTCTACCCCAGGAAGACGACAATGACAGCGCCCCCTCTGGTGGAGCTGATACTATACCCACCGAATCCACTTCCACTGACTCTCTCCCTACATCCTCTCCTGATTCCGCACCAGCAGCCACAGAAAACCCAGCAGCTAGCTAATATTACCCAGGCTACATTCCCACCTCACCTCACAGCAGAGACAGCTCCACTTTCGTGTATGCAGAGATCATATCTAAATACGCTGGATAACAACAATGCTCTCCACCTGGCTGCATGATGCACAGAGATGGGGGACCCCCTTAAACTTTAGGTTTTTTGATTAAAATATTCAAATGACATTAACATGCACTTGAGGGACCTATAAATAATGAGTTTGGGGGATCCAGATGATGAGTGATGGCCCCTTTGAATCATCCAGCGTTGTATTTTCTGGATTATTTCCTCCACAACCAAAGCTCAGCTAGTCTGACTTGTGTACTACTACAGATCAAAGGTCGTTTGGCGGTTGTACTTTGACGACTGTGCAGTTTTGGGATGAAAAAAATAACGAGTCTATATACATTTCCTGTGCTGATTTTTGTTGTAAAACACGATTAAACAATTTTATGATGAAGAAATGTTCTGTTGTTGAGGTTTGAAAGCGAGTAGCCTGAAGTTGCAAGTACAAACAGTAGAGGGCGTGAGTGAGTAAACTCATCTGTCAACCGATGGATGAAACTGAATTTTGGCGTTAAAACCTTAAAACAATTATAATGGGGAAACATAAATACGTCAAAAGGAAGATCTTCTGTTCAGTAAGAACATTCAAATGTCTGTTGTTTCAAAGACTAGGTTTAATTCTAAATCGAGGGATAATTCTAGATCTGTCAACACATGCTATTGCTAACATTAGTGTTCACATCATGTTTAAGCTCGTGGCTTATTGATAAATTCAATCAGTGTCATCATAACTTTACAATAAGGTTTAATTTGTGAACATTAGCTAACTACATCAGTACTAAATTTACAATACGTTTACAGCATTTAGTAATCTTGGTTAATGTTAATCTCAATATTTACCTGTTCATTATCTGTTAGCACTGTGAACTAACATGAACAAAGGTTTATAAATGCTTAAAAATATATTGGTAATTGTTAGTTTGAGTAATGTTAACAAATAAGACCTTAATGTAAAGTGTCACCAGTGACATTTACAAATCTCTCTACTAGAGCAACAGTGCTTGGATTGAAATTTGTCATTCGACATGCCTTAATGTGATCATTCTTGTTTTGATTAAACAAATCTCATATTTTCATCTGTCATGTGTCTGTAAAATAATTTAATAAAATAAGATACAGAGCCAAATCATGCATAAGCTCTGGAAGAATTTGAATCATTCCTTCATGCCTTTTGTTTTTCAATTGTGACATGTTCACATATATTTTTGAAACTGAAATTATGCAAGCAAAGAAGCTAATAAAATACAAAATAATTAATGAATGAATCACAAAAAAGCCCTGCGGTCCATTATCTTTTGAGTTTAGAGTGTCCTTTAATGAGTATAATCTAATAATCACAGAGAAATAAGTACAAAAATGGCTCATGAATGCCATATCCATGTTCTGAGTTTATGCACTTATGATATTCATGTCCACAAGACAGACACCTAAATGAACAGTTGTTTTTTAAAGAGCCTTGTCTAACTTGTTCTGTTTGACAATTATATTTATTTTAACTGACTATTAAGTGCACTTTTCCATGCGACTGGTTCATGAATCTTGCTTCTGGTAATTACCCACATTCTATTTCAGTTGCATCCGGTGGTCATGGTACATTAAGTATCCAGCTGCCTGCTTTGGTACAATGGCATCATTTCAAGTGAGGGGCTTTCAAGTTTGGGCAGTGATGTATGGAAGCTTGTTACCGTCAGGAAATTAAAAAAAAGTAATTGTGACTTTTTATTCCCCAATAGTGACTTTAATGCGCAATTGCAAGTTTATATCTCACAATTCGGACTTTTTCTCAGATAAACTCAGATTTGTGATAATTTGATATCAGATTTGTGAGATACTGTGCGAATTGTGAAAGTCGTAATTGTTTGATATAAAACTCTGAATTGAGAGGAAAAAACACAATTGCAAGTTTTCTTCTCACAATTCTGACTTTTTTCCTTAAAATTGAGGATTATAAACTCACAATTGCAAATTATAAAGTTGTAATTCTGATGGAAAAGAGTCAGAATTGTAAGATATGTCACAATTACCTTTTTTATTCTGTGTTGGAAACAAACTTCCATGGTGTTGTGCAACTGTACATTTGGGTAAAGTTGTGCTCATAGGCAGCCCTGATGCAGTGCTTCTGTGACTTGAAAGCCCAGGATGGGGGTCCAAGGGACTACCAGACTCTGCATGGTGACCAGTAGCCTCCCTGAGTCCACTTCCTCAGGACCTGCCAGCAGATAGTTCCCACCTAAAGATGGAGACAAAACAGTGACTCCTCTAATGGCAAACTTGACTGAACCCAAGCTGTGGCCCAGACGACAGTACCATTTACCATGCAGTGTACCTGGGTTGAGGATGGGACAGGTGCAGCCACGGCTGGTCCAAGAGAGCGGGTACAGACTGTGTGTGCCCTGGGAGAGGGGCAGTTTTCCGAAACGGAAGACCTTCCTCACCTTCACCAAGACAACAGCGTGTGTGCCTTTATCATGAGCTGAAAGCACACTGGCTTTGATCACTACGGCCAACACAAACAGTTAATTCACTCATTAGATTCAAATTCCTGTTTATGCCATCAGAATTGATTAATCGAATTATTTAATATCATGAAAAAGCTTTACCATATGCATATTTTATCTTGCAAAGATCAGCCACACTTTTCAGCTTCTTTTCTCTACAGCTGCACTTCCCTGGAGAGAATTCACATTTAACATCACAAGTTCTGTATTTAATCTCACAAAAATATGCTAAGGTCAAAGACATGATATTTTTCCACAAACGAAAGGAAGCCGATTTTAGGACCATTAAGATTTAATGCAGTCACATTTATTGATGATTTAAAATAAATGCTGTAATTTTGAATTTTCTATTCATCAAGGAATTCGGTAAAAATATATCACAGTTTCCACAAAAATATTAAAGAAATAGTTCACTTTTAAAAAAACTTTTGCTGATAATTTACTCACCCCGTGTCATCCAAGATGTCCACGTATTTCTTTCTTCAGTCGAAAAGAAATTAAGGTTTTTGATGAAAACATTCCAGGACTTTTTCTCCATATAATGGACTTCAATGGGAACCAAACGGTTCAAGGTCCAAAAGACAGTTTCAGTGCAAAATGCAAACTGTTCAAAGGGCTTTAAACGATTCCAGATGATGAATAAGGGTCTTATCAGCGAAACGATCACTCATTTAAAAAAAAGTTTAAGTTTTATAAGCTCAAATGGTCGCCTTTCTCTGTTCTGTGATGCGCGTTCGTGACTCTCCTGTTCGAACTCGTTTATCGAAATAAACGAATCTTTTCCTGAGTCAACTCTCATTGAATGAACAAAATGACACGGAAAAAGATTTATTTAAAGCCCTTTGAACAGTTTGCACTGAAACTGTCTTTTGGACCATTTGGTTCCCATTGAAGTCCATTATATGGAGAAAAATCCTGGAATGTTTTCATCAAAAACCTTAATTTCTTTTCGACTGAAGAAAGAATGACATGGATATCAGATTTTTTCACCGCCAAAGGACGAGCATATGAAGAATCAGTGGTTAAAATTCAGTCTTTACCATGATATCACAGCAGTACAATCCTAAACCTTTGCTGTGTTCCCTTTATTTTACTGACGACTGCTTCTCAAATCTCCGAGTTCAGGGTAGGATTCGCTTGCTCTTGAAAAATGGTGTTCAATACTTAGTTTTGAGTTTTATATTGTGTAGGTCTCCTGCTAACTGGCTAACTCGTGTCATTACTGTCTTACTGAAATACTTCTGCAAATCAGTTGTGGGCCACTATTACCTAAAACTGTGTCTAATAATGCAGATTTTCAGTCGTTCTCACTACTTTGTAGAAAGAATACGCATGGAGCAAGATTTATTTTACCAACGTTTATGTTTCATGAGTCATTCACCCATTTTCATTGCAATACATTATCATTTCAGAAGGAACCACATATAAAACCACATTTTTGAAGAGCCACGTCTTAAAGTCACATTTCCTGCTGTGGTTTACCATGTTTCACAACAGTGTTTTGTTCCTGTAGTCAGCTCACCTGTATAGTACAGCGCAGAGACGGCGAGTTCTTTAGGCCACGCCCTCTCATCCTCTTGAGGTTTAAAGTGGGACAGTTCAGGAATTTTCCCACCAATTGGTACATTGTAAAGCTTCACACTGCCTTTGCTGTTAAAGGGAAATGATATAATGAAAATCAATGATATTTGAAAATCCTCATCAGATATGCAATTAACATTCGACTTGGATTTTTGTTTTTGAGATTCCTAATTCTCAATGTTTTCATTTCAAAATTCAAATCAAGACTTCTTATATTTTAGAACAGAGAGAACTGAAAATGTATCTTGTGTATGCATAAGCCTGACCTGTCTAGGCAATGACCAGTGATGGGGTCACAGGTCAAGGGGCACACACAAGGTTTGCAGCCCTCCTCTCCAAAGCCCCAGTACCCTGGCAGACAGTGGCTGCAGGTGGTGCCCCCACACCAGGTTTACAGTGGCACTGTCCACTTCTAGGATGGCACCATGGTGTCTCATCACCAAAATATATTGGCACCGAACCAAATGGGTCACACCAGCATCCTGCCACAGAAAAGAAGTTTGGTTCATTAGTTCTTCCTACTGCTTTTGAGTCACTTTAGTGGTCTGTGTAATACTGCCGCCACTAGGAGGCAATGAAATACTGTAGTGTAAATGATTTTTATGAAGGAAATGAGGGGTACTTGACCATGCAAAACATGTCATCACTATGCTAAGGTTTAATAGTTGCACTTTTTTAGTGAATTGGTAAAAGTTGTTTATTTTTTTTAAAGGACTTTTTTTTTTCTTTTTTTCTATTGTATACCTATTGCGCTGAGCTAGTGGCATAGGTTAGTTCACTACGAGCGAGAAAGTATAACATGGAGCAGCTAAATCTCGAATCTCTAATGGTTTGTTCAGACCGAACGTGAATTTAATTATTTTTGCGAGTAGATTACATACAAAGTCAATGCAAAGACGCAAATAGACGCATTATTTGGACCAGGGCATTGCGAATGACGTGAATTAGGCGACGCGTTTCCGCGAATGTCTTCCGCGCAAGTTGAAAAATTTGAACTCGACCGAATGTTACGCTCTTTTTATGTTACGCTCTTTTTCGCGTATTTGACGCTCTATTAGCGTTCGGTGTGAACACACCATTAGAATCCGCTCGTTTAAAAAAAAACGCTGAACAGAGGAGCTTCTGTTTGCAACGCGACAGAACTCGTAATAAAACAAGAATCAACATTGGCTTGGCTTTTTGGAGATGGCGAGAGGGATTTTAAATGTTGTAAATGCGGAGATGGCGTTTTTATTACTCGGCAGACGAGTAAGGTATTTTATTAACTCTTATTCTATTAACTTTTCACTGTAAAGCATGATCTATTGTGAAGGCTCAGTTCAGTAATGACCTGATGAATTTAGCTAGTCAATTTGAGATCATTTCCATTTAAACTGATTATGTCTCTTAAAGGTACAATATGCAAGATTTTTCACCACCAGTGTTTAAATGACACCTTAAAACAAAAAAAACAAAAAAAAAACAATAGATACAATTTATGTTTAATTATATTCCTGAAAGTGACGATCGTAATTTAGCTCTCTGTGCTGCGCATTTACGGAAGACAACTTCCAGAATCTCCACGAGTTCAACACCGGATTCAACAAGAAACTGTTTCTAAAACATGAAGCAGTTCCGACTTTAAAACCAGAGTCAGCAGTTGTTGGGCCACAATCTGTAAGTAGGCTAAGACTTAATCATTTTAAATGTATTTGCATGTATAATTCCAGACGTAGCCTTGTGTTTTATTTCTTTTCAAATGCCAGCACTGGCTTTGTAGGCTTTATGGGCTACTAGTTAGGCTATTTTGTGTTTACGGCAACGCTTACAAACATTATGGACCTGAATTTTGTATAAATACTAATGTATTTTTTATGTATATATGCTTTATGACTTTATTTTCGATTTGATCAAGAACGTAAACTTGCCAACGCTGTTTGTGTTTAACATTAGTAGCCAGTCAGTTGCTATCATTGCCAGTCAGATGCTATTGTGTAAAACAAACGTGTATATGGTTAAAAAAATGTAGCAAATTATCATTCAGAAACATTTATTAGGTTCTGCTTGAGTCTCTTCATCTCGGCTTTCTCGGTCTGATTCTGCCTCACTGATACTGCAGTCTCGACATCATTATTTACGTGTATCCACCGTCTATGGTATCCACCTTTGGCATGCCCGTTTTCACCCGTAAAGGTAATGGGCCTTAACCTTCCGGACAACGTGAGCGACAGTTTAGCCAATCACAACACACCGGCCCACACGAACCAATCTGAGCCCACTACGTGTTTCTGAGGGAGTGTTTTCATAGACTCAGGAAGTGAACCACTCGTTCAGGGGACAGAGGAGAGCGCGCTTACAATAAAGGTGAAATTTATGAAAAATAAGACTTTTTAAAAAAGAAAAACCACGGATACATGTTATATTGCACCCCATAAACACAATCATGCAAAGAAAAAAAGCAGTCAACCCCCCCTTTCAAAACAACATTTTGAGTGCAGAACCCTTTGTTCTGTCTGTTTGTTCCTTCTCTTCTTTCTAACGGTCTTACGTGTGCAAGCATGCGGGGAGTTGAGGGGTCTGGCAGGGTGGCGGTGGTATCCAGGGCGACAGCGCTGGCACCGGCGGCCCACAGTGTTATGCTGGCAGTTGTCGCAGACGCCCCCACTGCTGCCCCCTGTGGACAGCCACACTCGCTGGGAGAAGTGGCAGCTCTCTGCGTGGCCGTGACATTCACACTCTTGAGACACAGAAAGAGACATTATGGAAGAAAGAATCAGTCCAAGACCCCATCAAATACCATTATCAAACTGAAATCCCTTTTAAACTCTTATTTAAGCAAATAATATTCTCCACAGTCCAGTTTACACAGTTTTAAAAATTAAGATATGCATTCAGCCATTTCACTCTTTTGTATTTTACATAATTCTTAATAGCGATTCTTACTTGATTCTCAATATTACAATACAGACATTTTCTTATTTATTTAGCCTTTTATTTAAAGGCTAAATAAATAACAGGCTATATGCTCACTAGATTAAAGGGGTGGTTCAGAATTTCAGGACATCGGGCCTCATTTCCAAGTTAGCCTTAAGCTGCTTCCGAAATTGTGTAATACTGTATGTGAGTAGGTACTTTATTTAAATAAGAATGTACTTCACCACCATTAAAAAGTACAGTCTATATCTATAGCGAAAATTTAAAGATCCCATTCCAGTGACTGCACCAACTTCACGCTGTTTTTGAAGATTTTTGATGAAAACATTCCAGGATTTTCTCCATATAATGGACTTCATTGTGAACCAAACAGTTCAAGGTCCAAATGATAGTTTCATTGCAGCTTCAAAGGACTTTAAACGACACCAGGCGATGAATAAGGGTCTAATCTAGCAAAACGATCGGTCATTTAAAAAATGAATTATAAAGTTTTATAGTCACAATTGCTCGCCTTTCTTAGTTCTGTTCGTGACTCTCTTGTCCGAACTTGTTCATGAAAGACAACAAATTTTTTTTCGAGTTTTTTTCGAATCTTTTTTCGAGTTTTTGGCCGATCGTTTTGCTAGATAAGACCCTCATTCATCGTCTGGTGTCGTTTAAAGCCCTTTGAAGCTGCAAGGAAACTGTAATTTGGACCTTGAACCGTTAGGTTCCCAATTGAAGTCCATTATATATGGAGAAAATCCTGAAATGTTTTCATCAAAAACCTTAATTTCTTTTCAACTAAAGAAAGAAAGACGTGGACATCTTGGATGACATGGGGGTGAGTAAATTATCAGCAAAAGTTTTTTTTAAAGTGAACTACTTCTTTAATGGTGATTCTCACTATTGCAATAATCATTTTTTAAATTTATATATTAATTAATTATGAATTAATTGTTAACTTTTCATTTAGAATACCGTAACACGTTTTTTTATTTAAAAACAGTACAATAATATCATGATGTAAAAATACTTTTAATATATTTAAAGTGCATTACAGTAATGACAATGGGACTTTTAATATATTAAAATCATCATAATGGCTCTAAAACAGGCTTTATTTTCTTTCTCAAAGTATGTTTTGTTTACGTTTATTATAAGGTACAATCGAACCTGGAGATTCTTAAAATCATAAAATGATGTACAAAATGTTTAACTTTGTAAAAAAAAAAAAAAAAAAAAAAATATATATATATATATATATATATATATATACTGCCGGTAGTTGCCAGTGCATACTTTATGTGGTTGCTAAGATGTTCAGACTCTTGTTTCTGTGTTCTGGATCATTGCTTACAGTAACATAACAACTGTATAACAACCCCCCCCACCATGGTATTGCAGTTCTAAGATATGTATCGGATCCCTCCTGCATTAGAAAGTAAAAACAAAATATATATATAAAAAACCTTTCATGGCACAAATTCCTTTCCATTTCTTAAGGATTAAAGGAATTTAATGCTAAATCAGCCCATACTGTAAACGCACTCACTCTGGCATGGGTTGCTCTCCCCGCTGCTTCCATTGGCTGCTCTCCAGGGTAAGTCGTTGTAGAGTGGGGTACACCTCTCGCAGTGATCGCCCGCTGTGTGGTGGGTACACACACACTTGCCAGACACCTGCGCTCCACAGGAATGAATCACTCTCAGTTGCTGCCCATTCAAGCCCCAAAAAGCCTTATAAAAATACATTTAGCAGGCCATTTCCTATTCTCATAACTACCAGGTGAGTGCACAATACAGGCTACACCCTCAAGTATGATATTTCATGGTGGGGCGAATCTAGGAACGACATTAGCTTGAGATATGGGCCCTACAAAGGCTAATTCAGGTTGGTGTGACATGGAACTAACGGACAAACCCATTTAGGGCCCATACCTCAAGCCCATATCATGCTTGCATTGACCCCACCATGAATTGATGTCCTTTGTCCCAAAAATCACTAACAAAACAGACACACTTACCACATTACTGGGTTGCAAGCTGTCTTGTCCTTCATTTTCAAGGCAATGTTCAGCATGGCCATGACACAAACACGTCCCTTTAGCCAAAAGAGAGTACACAGCAAATGGGGCTGAATCCAGGGGATCAGAACTGGGTGTGGGAGAAGTCAGCATCCTGCTGTGAATTGTGGGTAAAAAGGCGGGACGCTCCGCTGCCCCTTCGAGACGGGACACTGTTGAGATTTTAAAAGCTGTATTCGTAAGTTAGTTACTGTCAGACGGGATAGCGCCTCAGGACTGTATGGATTGACAATCCCACTTCCCAATCCTATGGATCGAAATATGATCTATAAAAGAATTAGAAAACAAATGCATTGTCATATATCAAAAAGCATCAGACAGAACTGAGATTTAAATTCACTATAGTTGTACTCGAAAGTTTGGTTTAAATCCTGGTTAATCTTATAAAGCCTATCATATTTGATATGTAAAATTAAGGCCTATAAATTATTCAAAATAATCCAAACTTTGCTGAAAAAGCAGTTGTACACAATCTACCACATGCCCTCTGACGACTGATTGAAGGTTTATACTTTTTACCAAGTAAAAGGGCATTTAGTGTTTAAAAATGTCCATATTTTCATGGTACATATGCCTTTTTGCAGTGAAATGTTTAATGATTTTGTTTTAAGTAAACGTAAGAATTTTATATTGTTACAGTTACAATAGCTATAGCATTTCTTACTTAAGTCACTTTTTCTAAACTTTGTCTTCACACAGTTCTTCTTCCCAACTTTCAGCAATTAATTTTACATTCAAAATGCACTAAAACTACCAAAACATATCACACGTCTCAAATCAACTAGCAAAGGTTTTCACCCAACAAACACACTTTGTCACATAAAACAATGACCTAAAAACACTAACAACAGGTAGCATTACACAATGATTTCTTTTGTAAAGTATCTTTACTAAACAAGAATGACACCTCTCCACTCTCTTCTACTAAATTCCCTGCAGTATTATGTTACATTGTTACATCCAAGTTATTATTACAGTCTAAAATTATTCCCAAATTGTCCCCTTTTGTATAGATGGCAATGAAATTGAAAGACTAACACCTGTGTACAGTAGATGTTCATCTACATCTTATATTTTTCATAATATTTCCTTTTTGTAGATTTAGAATATACTTAAATATGGTATGACTGCAGAAATATAGCAAATTGCAATCATATTCAGTTTTGTATGTTAGAATTTAAACTTAAGTTGAACCATGTACAAATTGGCCTGTAGGTACAGTTTTGGAGATATACTTTTAATTTGAAAAAGTAGTCACTGAATGCATTTTGTGCCAAAGCAATTGAAAATGTAAACAGCTGTCTGTGTAAAGAGTCTTGAAAAAGTGACCAAAGCATTGAAAGTACTGTATTTAGTCCTGCTGAAGCATTTAAAAATGATGTTTTGTGGTGCTTTGGAGACTTTATTTCCTTCCTTACCTCTCCTCGGCTGCACGGCACCGCGTTGGAATATCTGGAGGTGCAGACAGCTCCTGGTTGACTGACATCATCAGGAAGCCCAAACATCTCAGTACAGTTCCTGGCAAACAGCTTTAGTGTCTCCCAGGTCTGGCCGAAGTCCTGTGAGCTTTCCAACCTCATAGCAGCAGGACGCGGAGAACGGAACAACATCACAACGTGACTCATGCAGAACCGTGTCTCCAAGTCAAGACGGATTTCTTCCTTTCTCCAGTGGCCGCCGCTGAGCCCCACCAGGTATCTGGATGAATAAACGGGTCATCGGCCATGAGGGCAGGAGGATGAAGCTCTGCTAGACAGCGTGGCTGGGTTGGCAGGCAGGAAGTGCTATTAGTGCAGCAGCTAGTCAGCGTGAAAAGGGTCCTGCCAGTGGCCAAGTTACCCATAGGAGGGCTGCAAGCACGACCAACACATCTGGACTCTGTGTAAAAGAGACAACATGCATTGCACATTAATTCATGAATGAATCATGCATGGCAAACTTTCATGTTGATGAACTGAAATGCACCATTTTTGAACACTGAACTTCTGTAAACACTACAGTCAGGTTCTGACATGTCACAAACCAATGTTTGACAACCTGAGCCTTTAATGAACCTCACAAAAGCTGTGCCATTTCTCCAGCAAAGATTGCAGCACTGCAACAATAGTTAAGTGTGATAAGAAAAGCAAAAGAAAAGTTTAATAAATAAGAATACATTACAAGTGTCAGTATACAAATGGATGTTATCATGTTATGAAAATATGAAATATTAAACAGCTTTTAAAAGCTTTAAATAAACTCTAAATGCATACAAAATTAAAACCAGATCTCACACTACTTTAATATATCTGATGTGACCATTTGATTATTATTATATATAAGTCTGGTTATTTTAGTGAACCCTTCTTCCCACAAAATGAATGCATGCGTAAAAAGCAATATATTACAAGTTTAAGTTTGTCATAATAAGTTTATCATAGATAGATAGATAGATAGATAGATAGATAGATAGATAGATAGATAGATAGATAGATAGATAGATAGATAGATAGATAGATAGATAGATAGATAGATAGATAGATAGATAGATAGATAGATAGATAGATAGATAATATGTTCTATCAGATGTATTTCACTGACCTGTGAAGCCCTGCAGGAATCCAGGAAACAAGACCATTGCGCACTTCAATATCACCATCACAAACTGAGGATTCCAAAGGGATTTCATCTTTAGTTGTATGTGTAAAACCAGGTTAGTTATCCATAGTTAGAAGATGCATGTCCCAATGCATGGTCAGTTGAGTTTGGAGAGATCTCCTTTACTGTCCGTTTGGAAACAGAGTTTGCATGAAATCCAGCATCCGGTAATCCATTTCCACAGCGAGTCAGTAAAAGAACTTTTCTGATGGTGGTGGTGATCTGGGATGCACCTGTTCAAAAGGCACGCGGTTCATTCCTTTAATATTGTTGTTTTTGCCCCCTCAGATGACGAGTGAACTGTTGTCTTGGACATGACAGTCCTTTTAAACCGAGTGGAAAAGCACGCAGGTCACTTTGGTAATAGCAGTGTGTCGCGTCTCTGCGTAATGGCCAGCGTTGTTCCAGCTTCCCAGGAGCACAGATGAATGACTGTGATCCACTGGCCTGAATCTGAAGCGTTGAACGGGTTGAAAAGGAGCACTCTACTGCCTCACTGTGGAACGCTAAACGAGTGCAGTTCCCTACCTACTTCAATAAGTGACCTTGATGACATTTGATGACATTTCACTATACCTGACATGTGTTTTCAGTACCTTTGTGATTCACGCCACTGAACGTCCTATACCGGAATAGGTATCTTTATGTGATGATAACAGAAAATGAAAATTATGATATTATATTTACTCACCCTTGTCAGTCCACACCTGTCTTTTCCATACAGCTGAAACTTTTGATATATTTCTTTTTCTGGGTCTTTTGCTTGTTGATTCTGAAGGATAGAGTATGAAAGATTCCTGAGGCTGGAGAGCAAAGTTAATGTGATCCAGCCACATGGAGAATTCCAGAAACTGTATATATATATATGCCAGCACCAAAACCTGCTCTCCTCAATGGGGTGAGAGATGTTACTTTATGAGCCTTTTGGGCACTCTGATGTTTCATTCAAGAAAAAAAATTAAATACATACAATAATATGTGGACTACTATAGATGTGACATGAAGAGATACAGCACTGCGAATGTTTATGTCTGTATTGTGGTTAATGAAATCATAACTCATGCACATAAAACAACTGACATTTATGCATTTAAAAGAAGGAGGTTAAAGGAACCATTTCAGAGTTTGAGCTTTGAGTTTGAAGACGCAAACCTTGAATTTGGATAATCAAAGGATAACCTTCAGCCTTGGCATAATCAGATGGCAGAGTCTAGTAACAGATTATATATTCTCCCATTAATATGTATGGGGTTATAGTCAAAATGTAAAATATCAGTTAACCTTTCCTTTAAAGAGTTTCACCCATGAACAAAGGACGAAAATTCCCCGAGTGGTGTCATCATGGCTAAAGGTGTCACTCTGCCAACTTGTCCTGCCCATTTCTTCCCCAGTTTACATTAAAACAGATGTTGGGTTCACTTTATACCACTATACTAAAAATTCTCAAAGACAAAAATAAAAACTCATTAAGCCTCAATTAAATGTTCTACATCTTTGCTGTAAAAAACAATAAAACCGTTGTTTACAAATTATTTGAAAAAAGAAAAAAAAATACAATGAACCAACCCACCAGATGTTTGGGCATATTCATCATAAAAATGCCAGTCATGCTAGCTGAAAGAATGTATTTTGCTAATGGGGAAAATGTATTTCAAAGCCATATAGATGTATTTACACAAAAATACGTTCAAATTAAGTCTTTGGTTTTATGGTAGAGCATTTTGAGGTAAAGTTTAATTGTAGTTACGTAAAAGCGGTTTACAATATGTGCAAATTACAGCAACTAGCATGCTAGGTTATTTTGAACTTAACTAAGCCCTTACAGTTAACTTTAGCTGTCTACACGAATAAACAAATGAAAAAACAATCCCACCTAACACACATAAACACCAAATCTGTTCAAATATAACTATTTTACCACACACAATGTTCAGATGTTGCAGACAGGATCAATAGGAAGCAATAGGTATCTTTAACACACAAATAAACATAGCCAGTAGCGCTACTTTAGTATTGAATAAAAATGAGAAAGACAATATGCAAATATTAATTTAAAGGTAGCCTACACTTACTTTTGGTCCTCTAGCAGTTAAAAACCAAAACTGCATGCATTTTGCATGAACATTATTTTGGTTGCGCTTCAGCTCTGATTGACTGCGGATTAATCTAATCTTTTTGATGAAACCTGAGAGTATGCAACTCTCATTTTGACGCTTCAAAAAGTTCATTCGAAGATTTCAGATTTCTTCAAAAAGATCTTCATTTGTGTTCCGAAGATGAACGGAAGTCTTACAGGTTTGGAACGACATGAACTATAGCCTAGCCTACTTTGGAACGACATGAGGGAGTTATTAATAACATTTTCATGTTTGGGTGAACTTTCATTAAAAAAATGTTTATACATTAACATTTATGTGTTTTAAATAATATAAGTAGTTGTAGACTGTGTGCAGTGTCCACCTATGAACACTCACTGCACACATTAATTCTTGCTTTTTGAATCCTCTCATCTTTGCCATGAATTTGACATCTTTCATTCCTATATAGCCTATCTGCTCTTTATTAATTTTCCTCCCCATTCTCATATCCTACATATATCTCTTCATGCTTTCATTCTCCTTCCTGACAGTCACTACAGCGGCTGGCTGCACTCCAGGTCATAAAAAAGCTCAGAAAGCAGACCTTCATCTCAAAACCTCACATTATTCCGGCTGTGGGCCTTTCTGCCGCCCTGCAGACTGCATGAGCAATAACTATCTTTATTGGGGATCACGTTAATCCTATTGATGGTGAATTAGCTGTGAGCTTTTAATATTTATTACTTGCAGATGTGAAAAATGGACGAATCTGTTCTTTTAAGAAGGTCTGATTTAAGGGCTGTCAACTTTCCTGACAGAATCAATGCATGATTTGACATCATAGTAATTGTGTGTCTGCCTTTAAACATGTGTATTAAGTCTTATGGTTTAATGGAGAGAAAATCGCAGCCGAAAACATTCAACTAAGTTTGTTTCCCCCCTATTATGTTTGTCAGCAGCATTCTGATACATAATTTATATTGTGCAGACAGAGAAACCTCATTCTAATATCCCTCTTGCTGTTTTTGCGGACTTTATACATGGTCAAATCTAACCAGATGTCATTGCATAATTCAAAAGTTAACTGTGTGGGGTTCCTCTGGCTGTTCCCATGGTCTTTTTTGTGGCCATTACAAATTGGGGATAAAACAGCAACTTCAGTGTCTAGCTTGCGTTTTTGGAAGCGTGTCGGGGATGTCTGGTCTACTGGATGACCCTTAGGCTATCAGTGTAGCACACCTTATATCCACTGGCTGAGTGCATACCAAAAACAGGAAGAGATGGTCAATGCCTGGAATTAGAAACAACCATTCCCACCTAGGAATAAAACAGATGACACATTGGCGTTCCTATTCAGATGTGAACCCTCTCCTCCATTGACATCCTATTTGTGGATGGCTATTTGTGTATTGCACATGTCATTATAATGGTCAAAGGTGAATCATAGATTGTTGTTTCCCACCGTATGGCAGCCCTGCCATAAATGACAGATATTAACAAACAAACCATATTGATTACAGCAATTTCAATCATCCGACCAACGACCATCAGATCCAAGATGGCTAGAGAGAATTTGGCATGTTCAAGCAATTAGCTAGATGATTGTTTCTCCAGCACTGGATAATGAAAAACACTTTTTGTGTGTGTACTAAGGGATGTTTGAAATTAGGCACATCCGAACATCTGTGTGTATCCCACATTTGTATTCATTGAGGTTGAATGAGCAATTTTAATAGACAGAATCTGCTTTATGTCATATGTGTTGTGTGTGGTTAGCCTATTTAAAGTTGTGAAGTCAAATTGAGCCCATGATAAATTATTTTTTAAAGTAAAAAAAAAAGTCAATTACAAGTACATGAAAGTACTGTTTAAGTCTTTCTACTTTAATTCGGCGCGTTACTTACTGGTTGATGAGTAATTATTTGTGAAACTTACTAGCAATTAGTGAAAATTGTTTCTACACCAAATTTTTAACATTGACACGTGTTGCAAAAGTCCATTTCCACCAGATAAAAAATAAATAAATGATGATATGTTAAAATTATTAGATAAAAAGTCATAACTAGCATGTCAAAACGTAGCCAAATATTATTGCG
Source organism: Hybognathus amarus (assembly GCA_030378365.1). Taxonomy (NCBI): domain Eukaryota; kingdom Metazoa; phylum Chordata; class Actinopteri; order Cypriniformes; family Leuciscidae; genus Hybognathus; species Hybognathus amarus. Next base: position 240,692 of record JAQIUQ010006211.1, read on the forward strand.
TGAAGTCAAAATGGAGAATCAAATATCTATGCATCTCGCTGTGGTTGTAGGCTTGTGGTGGTCTATGCATGCATGTCACATGTGCGTGCGTTTGTGCATGTGTGTGAGAGAGGGTCAACAACATGTGAATGTCTTAATACACAGGTAATAGGTTTAAATTGCAGCGTGTTGCTTTGATCTGTGAGAATGAATGACTGAGATTAAGTTGTCAGGCCGGGCTCTGATAGAGGCCAGATGAACGGCCATGACAGTCCGGAGCCCCTGTGGAACATGTAGGAAGATTGCCAAAGCAATTGTGTGATTACATGCATACGTGCATGTCTCGAGGGTAGCTAATGTTTGAGTCTATTGTGCAGACAACCTTTCCATGCAGTAGCTCATGTCACCGTTTACATGTGAATGACAGCGCACGCAAGTGTATATTTGTGTATGACGAGATTTGTCGCACATAAACACTCGCAGATGTGCCAGTGTTCCAAATCCATTTAATTTCAACATTATTAGGTCTTAAGAAGCAGGAATGAGAGGAATTTTAAGAGGGGTGGTTTTGATTGAAGAGGTTTGTGCCTGATTGGCTGCACTGACGCAGCTGAAACCACATTTTATTCGAGCGGAGTGAAGCTTCCCACACATATGGAGGTCTGTATAAACACGCACAGACACACACCCCACATCCTTCATAGGGGTTCGGTAAGTAAATAAGACAAGTGCTTACCGAGAGATTTAGCAATTTTCAAGCTGAGATGCTACAGCAAGCTATTACTTAAATGGATTGTCTCTGCAAGATATTAATGTAGGCTATATGAAAGGTCTAGACTGTAAATAATGTGAGCTGTGTGGGGAAAATGTGCAACAATGAAGTATACATTTCATAGCACCCCATGGGGCGCTTTAAAAAGAAAGGGGTCATGGCGGGCTGAAGTGATATTAATAAATAATATAAGTCCTTTATGCTTTATAGGCCTACATGTGTTTTGCAGCAAGCGAGTGCATTTTATTTCATTTCATTATAATGTTAAGCGATATAAAAATGTAAATTATTATTTAATTATTTTTATTATTATAGTAAAACCTGTAAAAGGTTTAAAATAATAAGCAAGTTATTTTTTTATTCTTAGAATTATGTTACATATATATGTTTTTATCATCCATCAAAGAAGCAGCCAGTTTTTCATATTTTTATTTGATTTATTCAATTTTAATCTTTCCATTATAGAATATTTAATATGATCATTTTAGTATAATTTAATATACTTTTAGTATTTTTGTAAGAAAAACTTAATTAATTAAAAATGTTTAATATTATATTTTATTATAATTGTTTTATTATAGAATATATAATATTATAATCTATTATGGCTTAATATTATATTTTTTATTATAATAAATATGATTACATCAATGAACCAGCAAGTTATTTAATATTTTTATTTGATTTATTGAATTTGAAATGTTAAACTATAAAATATTATAATTGTACTATACATTTTTATTACAATAAATATTATTATAAATATTTTATATTTTCTAGAATTTAGCATTTTAATTTTTTATTTTAAAAAGTACCCACCTCCAAATCTTTACGATGTTCTGGTTATGGGTCCCTTCAATGTAAGAAGTTTTTCTTTCATGTTTTTTCAAATACATTTTTATGATATAAGTTGAATACTTAAATAGTAACTGATCTCTGAATTGTGACCAGGTGGGCATTAAAAACCAAAAGCAAGTCTAATCTCCACCACCACCAATTAAAACCTTTCTTTTTTATGACTGATATGCTCTAGGTACCGACCCGTGATCTCACCTGAACCCTGGCCATTTAAAGGTCACACAAGTCACCATTAAAGCCACTTAGCCTCTGGCAGAAAAGCATCGTCATTTTAGGCCACAGCTCTTTTTTATTCTCTCGTAAAACACACAGACTTGGAGTACTACAACGTGACACTCACTGACCTGATGGTGTATACATTTCACCCATTAAATAGAACAGATGACGGTCATGCACCACTGCAGGGCTGTTGAACTTACATTTCAAATCTAACGGCAAAATGTTAACATTAGCTGCTAACGCTAGACTGTGTTGTTATGGTAGACACATATGTGTTTTGCATTACATCAGCTGTTCCACATATTCTACTGTGAAACAAATACCTTCTGTACAGTAAAGACGCTTTTGTAATCTTTGATGTCTAAAAACACAGATCGGACTTATAGAAGCTGCTTCATATTCTTCAATGACTCTTTAGCAATGTGACACTGAGAAGCTGTGGGCCTACTTCTGCTCTCCAAAACCAACATCTGGGTATCATGAGCAGCTAAAGTTAGAAGCACATGTTGCTTTCATTACAGCAAAATAGGAGTCACACTCAAGCAGGCGTGACACCCACAACCGCCTGCGGAATAAAGGCAAGAGGGGCAGATGAGGGGTGTAAAAGAATGGAATGACTGGGAGAGGAGAACGTTTACGTGCAAAAGCTCCACAGATCAATTGGGCGGACTAATTCAATGAACAGTACAATCAAAAAGTCAGCAGATGAAAGTGAGCTAACCACCCCCATGTCAAGCATCCATGTAAGACAACCAACATTAGGGCCCTCGTTTAAATCAACATTTCGACAGTTGTTTTTGTCCAAAGCAACTTACATTGCATTTCAGACATACATTATTAGCTCATGCATTCCCTCTGAAATCGAACCCATGACTTGTTGAGCTCAATTATGTTGTTTGATCTATTTATTTTGTGATTTGTTTTTTCCTTAGCAATTTTTTTACAGTTGCTCAGAAAAAGGTACAAAAGCGGTCACTGGGGCTGTACCTTTTCAAAAGGTACGACTTTGTACCCAAAGGCTGCATATTGTTACCTTAGTGGTACATATTAGCACCTAAAATGTACATAACACCTAAAATGTACACATAAGCACCTAAAATGTACATATTAGCACCTAAGGTGTGCATTAAGAATCAAAAGCAAGTCTAATCTCCATCACCACCAATTAAAAACCTTTCTTTTTTATTAACGAGGTATCCACCCGTGATCTCACCTGACCCCTACTGGCCATTTAAACGTCACGCAGGTCACCATTTTTGGTTCTTTTGCTACTCTTCTGCTTATGCGGGTCTCATCTTGGTCATTTCACGTTCACTTTCACATAGGAGATCACAAAAGGTCGCATTTAATTGGAAATGTGAATGGCATTGCAAAAAAATATGAATCGGATTTGAGCATTAAAACCCTGCAGTGTGAATGCAGGCTAATACACTGTAAACTGTGTCCCATATGGATTTAATACACTCTTAAAATATCGTAAAATTTTGTATTAGGTCTATTCAGCATGTTTAACAATCTACTAGCTGTGAATTGAATGTAAAGTTAAAAAAAAAAAAATTCTCGCCCTACTTTGAAAGTCAGCTTTTCTTCTTGATACTGCATTTTCTGCTGTTGACATTTCAAAGTCCCAGATGTGCATCATTTTATCAGAAATTTCTTTCATCTGAAGTTTAACAATGACCTCAATCACTTGGGGGACAAATCAGCACTGATTCTGGATCACAAAATGAGAACTTTTCTGTTTTGATCTCATCTGAGTGAGATCTAGTTCAAACAACCCTGTAATGTTGTAAGCCAAAGCTATTAGTCATTAATTGCTGGCAGGTGCTGCTTGGATATATATATATATATATATATATATATATATATATATGTATATATATATATATATATATATATATATATATATATATATATATATATATATATATATATATATATATATATATATATATATATATAAATACATATATATATATATATATATATATATATATATATATATATATATATATATATATATATTAAAAAAATAAAAATGAATATTTTGAATAATAAAATAATTAATATATGTATATAAATGAATACATATATTCGATATACAATATATATATATATACATTTTTTAAAATTGTGAAACACACACACACACACACACACACACAAAAGTGTTTAAAACTATTATGGCATATATAAAGAGTTAAAAAATAGACACTCCTGTCCCTTTTTTCCTCTACTGAAATTGGCAACCCTTACTCTAACATGAGTAAATTGAGCAGGCATTGGTAGCTTGTGACAAAGTATCACTTGTGTTGTTAATTGGCAAGTGTTTCCTCCGCTGCCATTAACTTTTTGACCTGTTGACTTAATGATCTGATTAATCTCCTTAATGATCTGTCAGTCTGTCATGTCCTTTTTAGTTCTTTTACAGTGATGGCAGTTAGATCCCCTGCAAAGTCAAAAGGCATCTGTGGCGCCTCATTTTGAATTTCACACATGCACTTGACCTCTGACCTTGCCCAACCCTGTCTTTGGCTTTAAGACACCTTCCGGGAATGACACATGAGTTCAGGCACATGAAGTCATTCATGCACACTACAGTGAACATGCTCAGGATGATATGCAGGACCAGCGGGATGAAGGTGTGTGTTGCTTATGATCTCTGCTGGTAAACGGGGCAGGATTCGGTGACCTTTTGACCCATGAGTGTGAGGATCCCTGTGGGTCATTCGGGATGTACAATTACACAGGATGAGATGAAAAGAGAACGGATGGGTTGGGATCAGCTCTGGGATGCTCATTCCAGTGTATTAGATCATAATTACTTCCATTAACTGATGCAGTACAGAACTATAAATGCTTTTTTAAAGTTTCAACATAATATATATATAGAATATATTATAATAGTAATATATATATATACATATATATATATATATATATATACATATATATATATATATATATATATATATATATATATATATATATATATATATATATATATATATATATATATATATATATATATATATATTACTATTACTATTATCTTGCTATTGTCATATTTTATGGAATTAAGTGCTAGATACTTAGCAACAATGTTTGGTTAAACATACTGTAATGCATAAAACAATTATGCTTTTATGGCCTCTGCCCTCTGACCTTGGAAGAGCTTTTTTATTATTATTATTATTTTGCAAAGTGGTTAGACCTTATACTAAAGCTTAACTTGATGAGTAAATGAGAAAATATAATGTCTTTTTAAAACTGTAGACTAGAGAACAATTTGCATAGCACCCAATGTTTGTTTTGCTCTCCACAGTAACAGTAACAGTGATTGTAAAGCGCTTAGCCATTTTGTCTCGTGCACCGGAATCTACAGCAAGCTCCGCGTGGACAACGTTGGCCTAGCAACTGTTACAGCGGCTCTAATGACAGCCAAAATATTACTTTAACCACCGAGGACGGCGGAAAAATACACGAAGTAATCACTGAAACTTATTTATGTCACCTAAGGTTTGCAGTTTTTATATATTTGTAACTTTGAATTTATATTTTTACGCGATGCCTATCATCTACTGTGATTTGAAGTGAGGTAAATTAAAAATGGTGCTTTTAACGGATTTTTGTTTGAACTATGTATCAGACCGTTATGTAACATAAAGTTACATGTTACAGTTATATATATATATGTATATATATATATATATATATATATATATATATATATATATATATATATATATATATATATATATATATATATATATCGCTATTGTCATATTTTATTGTCATATTTTAGATACTGACAATATTTGGCTAATGGATGAAGCAATTCTTTTCGTAAGTTAACTTTTCTTTATTTTCTTAAGGTTTGGATAAGATATTATGGACAAAAAACAGAAGCAAAGTGAAAACCATCCTTATGGATCTGGCAAGTTTTCTCCTCACCCTCCAAACAAGTCTAGAGAGGGTCACAGGGTCAAACTGTCCCCTCTGGGGGCATCTATTCTGATCTCATTACTTCATCAGGCAAAAGTCTGCAACAGGTAAAACGTTCTTTCTACTCTTTTACTGCTTCCTTTTCTGGATTCATTTTTATTTTTTTATTTTTCAATAATCAAAAAGCATAATCAGTTGAATAAAATGTTTAAAATTTATTAAAATGTAGCTAATACAAGTTCCCTGTGAAATCTGTAATTTTTCCTCATTTCCATTTCACCCTAATTTACGTTATAGTTATTTATTTATTTAGTTTGTGTTCTGTGTTTTAAGATTTATTACAAATGTATCATCCAAAGTACAACAAAATCGAAGTTGTATAGTTACACATTCAATATTTATGACTGAATTTCACTGACTATAGAGTTCAACCGTCAGTTCCTGGAAGTAAAAACTCTTTTTAAACCTTTAAAGACCTACTCTTAGCTATTTGCTTCTGCTGAAGCCGTCAGTCCGCATTATTTCAGCTGATTTTTAAAAAATAATTGTATTTAACAGTAGAATTAATAAAACAAAACTACATTACCCATTATGATGTACATAAAATGACACCAGTCAGAGTAAAAAAAAACAACAAGTGCCTAATTTGCTCTTTAGCTCCGCCTACTACAATGAAGCACTGAAATAATTATGGAATGAGTCAATGTAGCTGGTTGGCTTGTTTCATGGCTTATAAATCTTTAAAAAAATATTTTTTTAAACCCTACGGGTAAAAATAAATCGGTAAAATACTTCCGGAACCTGCGCTGTCTGCATTTTTCCGCATCTCAGAAATCATGGGGTTCTGCTCATTTATACACATAAATGTAAGCCTAAACATATAAGTACCTTGTTTTGTTAAATATGATCACCAAAACTCATGCTGCTGTTTTTCAGACTTACACACAAGGTCCAGTAACCCAACAGAGTTTACTGTGCCGGGCGGGATCCGAGTTCCAACTCCCACAAAAGTAAGAAATCAACCCATAATCAAGTCAAAACACAAATGCTAAAACTAACTTTACTCATTGTATTATTTTTTTTTTTTAATTTTTGACTGTAGCAGCTATGTTAAAAACACTTCCTAGCCTGCACAATGCTCTGGAGAACAACTGGCAAGAACCATCAACACAACTTGGGCACGAGACAGACTTTCACTCTGGAAGTTACACTCCTAAAGTTCAGCTAGCTTATACTTGCCTCCCAGGACATGTGCCCCGCAAGATCGTGATTGAGAGGTGAGAAGTTCAAACAAACATCACCAGTGGTTCTCAACTAATGGGTCAGAACCATAAAAATAAGCCGCAGGTCTGTTTTTGACAGAAGATAACTAAATTTAATGCCAGCATGGACAGGATGCTTGAAACGCTTTATCCTCTTAAAAACCATGAAATAAAATTATGCAAGGTTAAGCAAAATAGTCACTTTCAAAAAGGGTGACCTGAGATTTGTTGAGATTCATTATACACTCCTGTTTTAAAAAAAGAAACTAATACTTTTATTCAGCAAGCATGTATTAAATTGATCAAAAGTAAAGACATTTATAATGTTATAATAAAGATTTACATTTTTTCCATTAAATGGTGTTTTTTTAGGCCACGTTTACACGTTTAAGCCGGGTATTTTAGCAAAACGAATATTTTCCCCCTCTCTGTTTTAAAAAATACCAATGTTCACACACCCGCATAAATACGCCGTAGAAGTGCCATCATAACTATGCCAAACCTATTGGGTAGTGTAGGGATTAAGGATAAAGCCATGCAAGCCAATCAGAATCCTCAGAATCGACAAGAGAGAACCTAAACGCCGTTTCTCCCAGTTCACACACCAACAAATAACCAGCGTTTCAGAAATCTCCACTTTGCCCGGAGTTTTTAGAAATAATCTTTTCAGTGATAAAAACGGCGTTTCGTGTAAATGAGAGGGCAAAACGCAGAGAAATATCTGCGTTTTCCCATCGTGTAAACGGGGCCTTAATGTTCTATTTATCAGAGAATTCTGAAAACGGTATCATCGTTTCCATAAAAATATTAAGCGACTGTTGCAACACTGATAATAAGAATTTTTGATAATAAGAATGATTTCTGAAGGATCATGTGACACTGAAGACTGGAGTAATGATGCTGAAAATTCAACTTTGCATCAGGATTAAACTGAATTTTAAAATATATTAAAATATAAAACAATTCTTTAAAAGATATTACTGTTTTTACTGTATTTTTAATTAAATAAATGCAGCCTTGGTGTGTTTTTCAAAAAACATTTTAAACCGTAGTATGTACATTTATGCATTTGGCAGACGCTTTTATCCAAAGCGACTTACATTGCATTTCAAGGTACATATTTAGTACACATGGATGTTTGTGTCTGTTTTAATCCTCAGACTTAGGAGGGAGTATCAGAAGTTAGATATCGGGAAGCTTTTGACTGAGCAAGGCATTGACTCCAACCAGCTGATGCCCAGATACCAGACGAGTGCGGAGACAAAAAACCCTTACCAGCCTGTTTCAAACTACCTGTCTCTGGAGGTCATGCATGTTGCTTGTATATTGATTTATGAAGTAATCTTGAAGTGAATTTTGAATGTCCCAGTTTGCCTTTTCCTTTGTTTTATTCTTCATGTAGATGCTTTCATTTAAATTCCAGTACCATTTCAGTTTAATTGGCTGCATGCTCGTGTTTATAAAATTGTTTTATGTACCAGATATTCGAATAACGAGGAGTTTGACTGCCGTACTCCAGAGGAATGGCTGGCTTTAGGTTATGAGCAAGGCTCCATCGACCGCAAACCTGTTCCTGCCAAAGCCCTGCTTCCGACAAAAAACAGCATCCCACCTGGTACGGTGCCGTCTAAACCCTCTGATAATACCTGACATATTGTAGTCGAATGGATTCCATTATTTGTCTTGTAGTTCCTCCTGAAAATAAATTCATATTACAGCCCATCCATAGAGCCATATGGGAACATGTGGGAAAAATTAAATGTCTGTTCCTCATGTGTTTAATGTGTAGTGGATCCAAAGAGCCCGGCTTTGGAGTATTCTTGGCAGTTGGTTGGCGTACTGCAATACAGCCAGGAGGAGAAACAGTACTTGGTGCATAAAGTGGACCGTAATGGATTGGTTTGAGATTCCAAGGGAAAACCCATTTCGAATGAGAGGACAAAAAACAGGCATGTGCAAAAGCCATTCATAAAGCTCGCTTATTTTAAACACCTCATGAAACAGTTTAACAAGCACTTTTCCTATGCTGACATATTTCCTATTGAAATAGAAAAGTTGTGAGGTGACATATCACAGCTCATCCCAGAAAAGAAAGTATTAATAAACATTTAAATGCTGGCTAGAGGGACCTTTTATCATATAAATAGCATCAAACCTTACAGACATCAAGTGAAAGCCACCAAAAGTTTTGGTTTCATGATATAGTTAAACTTTCTTAAACCATTGTTTCTATTCCAAACTTTCTTTCTTTCCCAGGGGTTGTGTCACTGCAAGAAGGGCAGTATTGTGTTCCTAGGATCAGACTGCAGTTTTGTGCGGAGGACCCACATGTCTTTGCCCAAAGAGTCCAGTTTGCACAGAACTTGAGACAGAAGACAGAGGCTTCAATCTTTTACCATCTTTCCATTGACTGTATGCCTGTCTGGAGTGGCACCCCCACTCTCAATCTCACCAGTTTAGAACACATCAGAAAATATGCAGTCTCCACATCAGGCCTCCATCGTAAACGGTGAGAAGGATGAAAATATGAACAAAAAGTAATCAGTAATTGTTATTCAGCAAGTCAAGTGAAGCAAGGATATATTAAATTGAACAAAGGTGAAAGTAAAGACATTCTTTCCACAAAATCTATTTCAAATAAATTCTGTTCTTTTTAACTTTCTATTTATCAAAGAATCACTTTTTTTACATTTCATGATTTTTACAAAAATATATAGCAGCACAACTGTTTTCAAAATTGATAATACTAAGAAATGTTTCTTGAGCACCAAATCAGCATATTAAAATAATTTCTGAAGGATCATGTGACACTGAAAACAGGAGTAATAGCTGCTAAATAAACAGAAATAAATTATATTTTAAAATATATCGATATTAGTATTTTTACTGTATGTGTGATTAAATAAATGAATTTGTGTGCATTAGTTTTTCTTAAAAAAAAAATCTAACAATTGAATGGTAGTGTAGTTTGTTAGATAAAGGTAACTAAAATAGTTATGGGTTTTGCATAAATTATGGATCTCTGTCACTAGTGTACAGTAATGAAAAAAAAGCTAAATATGCATATGAGTTCCATTGTACCCAAGTATGATCATTAAGAATAAAACATTAAGACTTTCCTATAAAAAACATCTGCCCCTTCCATGAACACCAGATGTACAGTTCCAGAACACACACCATATAATTACATAAACAGTTACTGATGTCCGCTGCACACAATTGTCACATATTTGTCTATACTTTGTTTATACAGTCTACAGGATTGTGAGGAGCGGCTGAAGAAAGAGATTTATCTGGAGTACAGTCGCACTATGAACCAGATGGTCTTTGATAAGGTGGTACAGGACAACCCAGAGTTTTCCTATATCACACTTCCTCAAAAAGAACCTGAGAGTGTTCCCAGAGAGGTAGAGAGATGTACATCAAAAGAAAAGAGATTTGTCCGAGATTTAATGTTGATTTATTATTGTTAATACCAACCAACAATTTGCCGTCTCCCCTCCTAGGCTTTGTGTCAGTTCCTGACTATGCTTTTGAAAAGAACCGTGCAGATTTTGTCTTTAAATCTTTACTCACTAAGCCTGAAGTGATTGCTTTGCTGTCCAAAGTGAGAGAAGAGTGCAACAGGGTGGCAGAAATGAGCCTGTTCCATTTCAGCTTCAAAAAATCACTTCGCTTGGAGGAGTTTGAGTCGGCACAATATCAGAAACATGAACAGGTAAACAAACTACCACTTGTACACATATACACATACAAATGTGCCTCTGTGTCACTATACACTTTGTGTCTTCATACAGGTCCACTTGTTTCTACAAGAGTCATGGCTGGCGGCTCTATCTAATGGGATTTTGTCTAGTCTGCGAAAAGGAAAAACGTGGCTGGTACAATCTCTCTGTGTCCCGTTGGGATGTATATCTTATGTCCAAACTGTGTCGCTTGATGGCGTTGATTCGCAGCATGCAGCAGGACTCACTCAGGTTTCTAGTGCAGGACTCCCTGGCCAGCTTGGCCAAATTACTGCTCAATGCTTGCCACAGTGCCCTACACTGCCCCAAAGATCTGACATGGGGCCCTGATCTCATAAACAGCCCATACAAGTATGTGATTTCTCATTATTCTGGTTACTTGTTAAATATGATTATATGTGTATGTTTGATATAGCTTTATATTGAATTACTTTTGTATAAATGGATCTATATCAGTGGTTATGGGAACTTAACAGTATTTAATTTTTTTTTTTAATACAAAAAAGCAGTAAAAAATCAAGAGGTACAATACATGTAATCTTAGATAGATATGAATACTATCTTACTATAAAAGGTTTGTGGAACACTGATTTAAATCAGATAATATGAGTGTCACTGTTTTGTAATTGTACAGTAATTGTATATAACATATCCTCAATCCATCATGATTTAATGCAGGCCAAAAAAGAAACCCCTCTTTCTCAGTGGATTTGGTTCTTGACCAGACTGGGGTTCATTACAGCACTCCTCTTGAGAGTTTTGAGACCTCCATTATCAACCTGTTTAATAAAGGAATCCTGTCCACACACAACATTCCTCAAGTAGACAAGGTTCACTATCTGATTTATGACACATAAATAACTTTTATGAAGATCGTTCACTAAATAAATGACCATAAAGTAGACCATAAAGAGGTTTTGTTTATCAAAACGTTGTTTCTTGTAAAAAATAAAAAAACAATTAAAAATACTATATTATTAAAAAAGTCAAAATTATTCAGTAATACATACTTGTTAAAATTATGTATTTGAAGCCTTTTTTCTGTTTTGTTCTTCCTATTCTCTCAGTTTGTACTGACGAACATGTTCATTGTTGGAGAAGTGTTATGGTCAGTGGGCTTATGGGAACCTGAAGTCACAAAATTGAGGGAGAGCATCAGTGTGGCCCTCAAACAGGCCATCATACCTCTTAGAGCCTACGCCCGTGAATATGAACGCCACCTTGAGCTCTACAACTCTGATATCAAAACTTTTCTAGAGTAAATCTCTAATATTTTTTTGCTTGTTTCCTTCTATATACTGATTGAAAAGAATGTACATACAGTGTATAAGGATTGTTTTTCTGCTTATTTTTGTGTCTTCAAGATCACACAGTCAGGAGAACCAGACCCCTCAGGAGGTGAAGCAGGAAGTTCTGGAGCACCTGAGGGAAATTCAGCTTTTCAGATCAGTCCATCCCCTCTGCCATCATTATTGGACCCTTCATGGTCAGCGTGGAGGCTGTTCGGCAAAGCCTGGTAAAGAAACAGAAAGCCATCGCCAATGCATTGCTGAGACCGACTCGCCCTGAGATTACATCAACAGATGCAGGATGTGAGTCAGTGTTCATTAGGATTAGAAGCATTTTTAATAAAGTCTGAATAAAACACTATTATTTAAAATTGTGCGTGTGTTTCAGGCATGTAAGGAGTGTAAAGCCATCAGCAAAAAGCTTTTTGATAAGCCCAGCTGCATTGAGGATCTCGTTGAGCAGAGAGAATGGATGAAACTAGTCCCTGAGCAACTCAAAGTGCTTGAGGTACAGTCACTGTTTTATCATTGCACAACATAATGTGTCCTACTAGACTGCCAGTTGTCAAAGTCTGAACCAAATTATTATGCATCGATAACTCAATAAAATGAGCCAAAAAAAAATCTTGTACATTTATAATAAAGGATTCAAGCCTTATCTAGAGACCAGAATATAATAGTTGCTTGGATAGTAATCAACCGCCTAACAGTGAACTACCCATAACACCCTAGCAACACCTTAGCAACCACCCCGGAAATCTAAGCAATGATAGAGATGTGCTTTTCAATTGCATAGCTACACACAGAAAATGTTTTTTTTATGTTTTTGCTATTAATTGGAAAGGTCAGTGGAGAAGTGGCATATCAGAGCACATGTAATCCCTGGTGGCCAATGTCTGCCTTATTTAGATCTCATTGCATTGTTGTGGTTATTCCAGTATTCTGATTGACTTGTCTCTGTCTGCTCCTGCTAATGGCCTTCTTTAGGATCTTTTATCCAAAGCTATGTCTGAATGTGATCTATTGGATGAATTCTTCTACAGTTTCTCTGATAAGGATTTCAATGAGAAGTGAGTGTATCATTGCCTTGCCATTTAATGAAATAGTGTTTTTAACCCAGTCCTTTGTGTAGCCGGGCTCCTAAATACTAAATGTTGTGTAGGTGGACGGCAGTGGCATGGCCCCGTAAGATCATGAACCAGATGGAAACAGTGAAAGCCCAACATTTGGAGGATGAAGAACGCTTCCATAAGATCCAGGATGTAGACCAAAACAACTTCCGGGAACGCTTGAGCTTCCTGCAGGTCAGACTCACAGATTATTAATAAATGCATTATCAGTTAGGGCTCACTACCTGTTTACTTCCTTACTAGCAAAATATGCTCATCCGTTAGTGAATTAAATCACACCATAAAGTCCAAGGATGTGATGTTTTGTCATGAGAATTTATTGAATAAATGGTAACTTTGGGCATTGAAATTAAGTCACCTTTGTTAATTGTCAGACGGTGGTGGCTGGATTTTCTGGATACACAAACCTTGAGAGAGCACAAGAGGTGGCAAATGAGGTGCGGAGAGTGGACAAGCAGCTAAAAGAATGCCAGGAAATGGCACAGCTTTACAACAACCGTGAACGACTCTTTGACAAACCAGTCTCTGATGTAGGTTAACTCTAATTTACCATTTTAAACCACAAATTAATGATTCACTGTTTTATTATTTTATTTTGTAACATTAATTAGACCATACTTTTCCTATGTGATACATTTTTGAATTAAAAATATTTTGTTTATATTTTATGGTTGTTGTCTAGTACACAGAGTTACAGAAGCTGAACCGAGAGTTTCAGCCATTTCATGACCTGTGGAAGACGACATCTGATTGGCTGCGTTGGCATGAAAGCTGGCTCAATGACCCGCTGTCAGCCATTAACCCTGAACAGCTGGAGCGCAATGTCACTGATGCTTACAAGACTATGCACCAGTGTATCAAACTGTTTAAAGACATTCCTGGTAAGTAGGAAGTAAGTTTGGGAGTTTTCTGTTTAAAATAAGTGAAAACTAAATTCTCGTAAATACAAAAGTTGATTCTTTGTTTCCTATTTACTATCATTGCGTTAAAAACAACTTTTTATTCTTGACTCCATTCAGCCTGTCAAGAAGTGGCATCTGAAATACGAACTAAGATTGAACAGTTCCGTCCATTAATTCCTCTAATACGGGGCCTAAGGAATCCAGGCATGCGGAGCCGCCACTGGGAACTTCTTTCTGAACGTATCAACATTAATATAAGGCCTAAAGCGAACCTAACCTTTTCCCTTTGTCTGGAGATGGGCCTGCAAAATCATGTGGAGGAAATCAGCAGTGTAGCTCAGGAAGCTGGAAAAGAATATGCAATTGAGCAAGTGAGTGTAATATTTGTGAGTTGTTCCCATTCAAAAGGGAACTCGCAGTGCGTCGATGACGCTTTGGGGAAGGCCTCAGGGCTGGCCTCAGGTGTCTAAAATCACCTTTAGACACAATCATAATAAAATTATAGTGTGAAATAATATGACTGGAACTAAATTCATATATTATGAGATACCTATATGTTTTCCAACACTAATACAGTGGCTTATTAACAATAGTGCAATATATCACAGAGGCTTTCATCTTGTTGATATTTTTTTCTGAATTGTTTAACAATTCCATGGGCATATTATTTCATATTACAGTATTTTTACTTTTATTTTACACATCTGCTTTAGGCTCTGAACAAGATGGAGGAGGAATGGTCAACAGTGAGGTTTGAGTTGATTGCATATAAGGAGACAGGCACTTATATCTTGACCAGCCCAGATGAAGCTTCTCAGCTCCTGGATGACCACATTGTCATGACCCAGAGCATGGCTTTCTCCCCGTTTAAAAAGCCCTTTGAGGAGAGAATCAGCAAATGGGAAAGTAAATTGAAAATGACACAGGTAAGCCAATGTCATGTTGTAGGTATGGTTTTCTAAATATTGTTGAGTTGCTTGTTTAATTTGCATGTAGGTATTTTTGAAAAAATTACTAGTTTAAATTCCTTAAGATGTTATTAAAGACTTTGTGTTACTGTGGCCCTCTGCTGATAGGAGGTTTTAGAAGAGTGGCTTATCTGTCAGCGGTCTTGGCTGTACATGGAACCTATTTTCAGCTCTGATGACATCAACCGCCAACTTCCTGTGGAAGGGAAGCGGTATCAGACCATGGAGCGCACCTGGAGAAATATCATGAAGGCTGCTCATGAAAACAGTCTGGTGAGCAGAGTCAGACTATTTAATCATACTATAGTAGATTTGGCAGTGGTTCGTTAAGAAATTGAAATGTGATTGTCTTTATGGGTCTAGGTGATTGAGGTGTGTCCTGAACCACGTCTATTGGCCAGGCTCAAGGACTGTAACAATTTACTGGAGCTTGTGCAGAAAGGACTTAGTGAATATCTGGAGACCAAACGAAGTGCCTTTCCTAGGTTAAAATGATCAGTTTCTATGGTTTTATTCATGAACAGTAGGGCAGGCCCAATTCATTAAATAATAATTTGTCATTTAACATTTGATATTTTAATATAGCATTTAATTTCTTAGCACTTTCAAATGTAAAGTGCATGATCACTATGATTGTATAAGGAATTATTTTAAAACAGTTTTATTTATTCTGGTTTTAGATTTTATTTTTTATCAGATGATGAGTTACTGGAGATTTTATCTCAGACTAAAGATCCAACAGCAGTGCAGCCACATCTCCGAAAATGCTTTGAGAACATTCGCTCGGGTGAGTTCTCTTTTACATAAAACTGATCAGATTTGATATTTTCACCATTTTAGAAATTCTAATAATTAGCATGGCAGAAAATATCAATATTTTTTGGTTTATATAGTAACAATGATTTAATTAATGCCACAGATTATGAAATCTTTTGTATTATATGCAGCTCCAGTTCCAGTCAGATCTGCAGATCACACACATGTACTCTGGTGAGGGAGAAGAAGTCCGTTGTCCGTTCCTGTGTCTCCTTCTGGGAATGTAGAGCACTGGTTGCGGGAAGTGGAGAACTCCATGAAGGCCAGTGTAAGAGACAACATCAGTCGCTCACTGCAAGCCTATGTTGAGGTTAGTGTATGCTGTTTTCTTTGTTTTTTATCAATGGTACCCTTTCAAACTTTCAAATGCACTAGATTTTTTTGGTCACAATCTAAATACTATTTGTATTATCATTGTAAGTCACATGTGTCAGAGTGTAGCTCCAACTAGCTCCAAAACACCTGCCTAGAAGTCTCTAGGAATCCAAAAGACATTGATTAGTTGATTCAGTTGATCCCTCCAGGAACTGAGTTTAACTCCCCTGCGTTTGTAGTTTATGTTGTCAGTGGTGGTTGATTGTTCTGATATAAAGAAACAAATCTCTTTGTTTGTCTCCACAGCATCCTCGCACAGAGTGGGTGTTGTCCTGGCCTGGTCAGGTGGTGATAGCTGGTTGTCAAACATTTTGGACCCAAGAGGTGTCAGAGTCTCTGGAAAAGGGAGACCTGGCAGATCGGCTTTATCCACAGCTACAGACGCAGGTATAGATTGTTTCCATGAATGCAAACACTTAAACACTCCAGGTGAACACTCCATTTTCCTGTACACTGCAAATTTGTAGGTTCTAAAATGGAAACATTCTGATCCAAATAAAAGTTTTGTATATTCACAAACAGTTGGGAGATTTGGTCCAGCTGGTGCGGGGTCGCCTGTCAATGATGCAGCGATCCATACTCTCGGCACTTATTGTGATCGAAGTGCATGCTAAAGATGTGGCAGCCAAGCTGGTTGAGGAGGAAGTATCCAGTGTCAATGATTTTGAGTGGATCAGCCAACTGAGGTTATACAATATATAATCCAGAAAATGGTGACACTTTACAATTAGGTTTCATTAGTTAACAACTTAACGACTAAAGAATGAACGAGACTTCTACAGCATTTATTAATCTTAATATTAATTTCAATATTTGCTAATGCATCATTAAAATAAAAAGTTGTAACATTTGTTAATACACTGTAAACTAATATGAACTGTATTTTTATTAACTAACATTAAACATTAATAAATACTGTAACAAATGCATTTCTCATTGTTTGTTCATGTTATTTAATACATTAACTAATGTTAACGAATGAGACCTTATTGTAAAGTGTTACCCATAAAATTATATATATATAAATATAATATATACAGTATATGTATATGTGAAAACATAAATATGAAAACTGTGCTACATTTCATGATTCTTTGATGAATAGAAAATTCAGAAGAACAGCATGAATTTTATATAGACATATTTTGTAACAATAAATCTTCTTACTGTGACTTTTGATTAACTTAATGCATCCTAGCTGAAAAAAAGAATACATTTTTATAGTCATTGGAGTTTAGACGTGTTTGTGTTTTTGTAGATATTACTGGCGTGATGACCTGTACATCAGAGCAGTGAATGCTGAGTTCTTGTATGGTTATGAGTACCTTGGTAACTCAGGACGACTTGTTATCACGCCATTGACAGACAGGTGACATTTTGAAAATTGAACTTGATTTATACATGCATATAGATTAAAAAATAGACTGTTTTAAAGGATTATTTCTTTGTTAGTAATAAATGATATACACTGTCCACCACACAGGTGCTATCTAACCCTGACTGGTGCGCTTCACTTAAAGTTTGGAGGCGCCCCGGCGGGCCCTGCAGGTACTGGGAAGACGGAGACCACTAAAGACCTGGGCAAAGCTCTGGCCATCCAGACTGTAGTTTTTAACTGCTCTGATCAGCTGGACTTTATAGCCATGGGCAAGTTTCTCAAAGGTTTGGCTAGTTCAGGGGCCTGGGCCTGCTTTGATGAATTCAATCGAATAGACGTGGAGGTTTTATCAGTCGTGGCTCAACAGATCACAACCATTCAAAAAGCTCAGCAGCAAAGAGTGAGTAAAGTCACACACTTGAGCATACAGCTTAGATCTACTATCAAAACACTGCCATAAATGCATCTTAGGGACAGAAGTTTTGTTTGTTGGAACACATACATAGTCCCAGTTTCACAGACAAGGCTTAAGCATAGTCCCAGACTAATATTCCTGTTTAACTGAAAGCAACTTGCACTGACATATTTTTGGTGTATGTACACCAGTAATGTTTTTTCTAAGGTACATTTACAAAAGCCACTTAAATTCCCTAATTGAACTAAGACCTAATCCTGGCTTGATCTAAGCCCTGTCTGTGAACGTGGGCCACAGAGTTTAGTTTATTTCTAGTAAAAAAACAACGTTTTTTACAAAACCATATCCAGTAATCATGAAAGACTAGAAAAGTCATGGAAATTCATTGATCAAAAGGTAATTTGGTATTGTTCTTTTTGAGTTCAGGTGAAGACATTTGTATTTGAAGGCATGGAAATCCCCCTCGTTCCATCCTGTGCCGTCTTCATCACTATGAACCCTGGCTATGCTGGTCGTACTGAACTACCTGATAATTTAAAGGTACAGAGCTCGCCAACAGCAATCTAAACCTTCAAACTAAAAGACACATTTCAATATATACAAAAAGACTGAACTGTGTGTGTTCCTCAGGCCCTCTTCCGTCCTGTGGCTATGATGATCCCTGATTATGCCATGATAGCAGAGATCTCTCTTTACTCATTCGGCTTCAGCGATGCCAAACTGTTGTCCAAAAAAATCACCAGCACCTTTAAACTGTCCTCAGAACAGCTCAGCTCACAGGTCTGACCTTTACGTCACGGGTGTTTCTAATTTTACAGTAATTATTTTAGTACTATAACTGTTCGGTAAATCTAATCTAATTTAAATGAATCAAATCTTAATTTGCTTGAAATTCGCTCTTTTGCATATTGTTTATTAGGATCATTATGATTTTGGGATGAGAGCTGTGAAAACGGTGATCTCTGCAGCTGGAAACTTAAAGAGGGAAAATCCTGACATGAATGAGGTACAGTATTCCTTCAAAAGCTGTTGAACCTTTTTTCTGCCGCTTTATCCCTTATTGAAGCATCATAATTATAAAGTTGTCCGTGGCTAAAGTGATTGTATGATTTATGCAGGAGCTGATATGTCTGCGTGCCATCAGGGATGTCAATGTGCCAAAGTTTCTTCAGGATGACCTCAAGCTCTTCAATGGCATTGTGTCCGACCTCTTCCCCAAGATCGCTGAAGAGCCAATTGACTATGGTACCCTAGAGGAGTCCATAAGGAACGTCTGTGCAAAAAAGTGCCTTAAAGATGTGAATGGTAAGAAGAAAATAAGAACAAACCATCTTTCCTTAGCAAAATAACTTTATTCAATTTATTTGGTATTATCATTAGGTTTAAACATTTGAGGTCTTGCTGAAATGATACAATTGATAAAATTTGCATATAATCTAATGATATAATTTACAGAATCTCATGCATTAAGCAGTTGCTTAATCCAAGTACAAAATGCTACTTCTGTCGTGGTTCATGTTTTTCTTTTCTTACAGGCTACATAACCAAGTGTATTCAGTTATACGAGACCACTGTAGTCAGACACGGTCTAATGTTGGTAGGACCACCAGGCTCTGGGAAAACTAAGGTAAGCTTTGCTAATGCATAAATCAACAAGCTAACCTAATTCTAATTTTGGAATTAGTTTTTTTTATATGCACTCTCACATATTTGTAGTGTTACGAAGTGCTGGGAGCAGCCATGACAGCTCTGAAAGGCCAGCCCTCAGTTAGTGGAGGAATATATGAGGCTGTACAGACTTATATACTCAACCCAAAGTCCATCACTATGGGGCAGCTTTACGGAGAATT
The DNA here is from genome assembly GCA_030378365.1 of Hybognathus amarus. NCBI lineage: Eukaryota > Metazoa > Chordata > Actinopteri > Cypriniformes > Leuciscidae > Hybognathus > Hybognathus amarus. Next base: position 260,596 of record JAQIUQ010006211.1, read on the forward strand.
CGACCAGCTTACTCATGAGTGGTGCGTGCACTCTGAATTAATTGTATTAATAATACTGTACAGGTTGTTAAAAGTAACACACACTATTCGATTACAGGACGGATGGTATACTGTCTTGTCTCATTCGGGATGGAGCGTCCTCCATGGACCTAGAGAAGAAGTGGTACATGTTTGATGGGCCTGTGGATGCTGTGTGGATCGAGAACATGAACACGGTTCTGGATGACAACAAGAAACTGTGTCTGAGTTCTGGAGAGATCATCAAACTCTCTGATGTATGAGAATTTCTGCCATTGGTCACTTTCACAATATGACTCTCCATATTGTACCTTTTTTGTGTAACTATAATAATTTAAAAAAAAATGACATAATTTTGGCCCTCAGGTGATGACAATGATGTTTGAGGTGCAGGATTTGGCAGTGGCGTCTCCTGCCACGGTTTCTCGCTGTGGCATGGTGTATCTTGAGCCCAGTATTCTGGGTCTGACTCCATTCACTGAGTGTTGGCTCCGTACTATCCCTGGCATATTTCAGACCTACACAGATCAACTCAACTCTCTCTTCGCAAGGTTTTTACAGGTGATTGGTCTTTAAATTGAATTAAAAGAAAACAGAACATTAAACAGTATTTACTTTCTTAACCCCTCTTTTTTCCCCTGGAAACTTGTCCTTTTTCAAAATCTTCATTAAACTTATTGGAAAGAATGATGAACTTTACATTTGAACTTTAACATTAGTTGTCAGGTAAATACATATTTAAAGATATTTTAAAATAGAAATTATATTAATTATATTTTCATCAAAAACTTTCTCTGCCTAAAAAAAACCCTTTCTGCTCAAAATAATATTGATTTAAAAAAATCAGTCTAATAGGTTTCTACCCCAACATTTAGACTCAAATAAATCAAGTCCCTTTCTGTATTATTCATAACTATTTATTTCTGTATTAACATATGTGGATGAACAGTATACAGTATATGATTGTGAAAGTAATTTCATGTACTGTATGTTATGTGGTTTATTTTGTTTATCAGGTTGGTATAGGGCTTCGGGCCTGTTGATCAAATTTTATAATATTATATTATAATATGATTAAGGTGTTCTAATGTGTATCCTCAGGACTCCATCAAATTTGTCAGAGAATCAGTAAAGGAAGTGATTACATCTATGGACAGCAATCTCACCTGCTCTCTGCTCAAACTACTGGACTGTTTCTTTGAGCCCTTCATCCCACGAGAGGTCAGAGAACGTTTTAGAATTATAGTGGTTAGACTTTTTTAATTTATTCATTGTTAAACTGATTTTTTGTGCTTGGTTGTTCAGGGTAAGAAGCCTTTTTCCCAGGAGAAACTGTCTCGGCTGCAGGAGCTGATTGAGCCTTGGTTTATCTTTGCACTCGTGTGGAGTGTTGGAGCTACAGGAGATGCTGACAGCCGCCAACGGTTCAGTGCCTGGCTCAGGGGCAAGATGACTGAAGAAAAGGTCAATAGTGGCATGCATTTATTGTGAAGGCCAGTCCTACCAGCAATGATTTACATACTGTAGATAATTATAAAGTAGTGCCAGAGAGTGTCTTATGTAAGTTTATTTTTTCAGAGAGAAAAGTATTTTGCAAACCTAATTTGTTTAATTTTCAGGTCCAATTGTGTTTCCCTGAGGAGGGACTAGTGTACGATTTCAATTTAGATGATGCAGGAATAAGTCGTTTTGATGATGAGGAGGAGGGTAAAGAGAGGAAGGTGAGAGAATGTTTTTTGCAACATTTAAATACAATTTACAAACTTTTTTCTTTTTTGCTTTAGGTTAATAAATCATTTTTAAATTAATAAACAATTCATCTGATTATTCAAATGCTTCAGATACAGTGGGTCAGTTGGATGAAATATGCCCAGAAAGTGGTCATCACTCCAGAAACTAGATACTCGGACATCATTGTGCCCACAGTCGACACTGTTCGCATGTCCTTCCTGATAGACATGCTGCTTTCTAATAAGAAGCCTGTAGGTAGTTTTGAGTCTCATTTTGACACACAGTCAACGTAATGCCACACATATGTGCTGCTAAGCTTGTTTCCTTTTCTGATTTGTCAGGTCTTGTGCATTGGGCCCACTGGCACAGGAAAGACCCTGACCATATCAGACAAGCTCCTCAACAACATGCCTGCTGAATACATAACTCACTTCCTTGTGTTCTCTGCTCGCACTTCCTCCAACCAAACTCAAGACTATATTGACAGCAAACTCAACAAGAGGTTCTTCTTCTATCTCTTCCTCTAATCAGTCTGTTATTGAATTGAACTACTTAATCGCTGTACAAACAGTGAATTGTTTTGATCATTTTGAATTTATATATCTTACTTACAGGCGTAAGGGGGTGTTTGGGCCTCCTCTGGGAAAATATTTCATCTTCTTCATTGATGATTTGAACATGCCCATGCTGGAAACATATGGAGCCCAGCCTCCCATTGAACTGCTGCGCCAGTGGATGGATCACGGAGGCTGGTATGACAGGAAACAGATAGGTGTGTTTACTAAGAATGCAAATCTTCTATGCATTGCACGTTTACATTCATTACTATTTGAAAGTTTGGATTCAGTATAGAAATTTATATATTTTTTATTCAGCATGGATACATTATATTAATTAAAAATGAAAGTAAAGAAATGTATAATGTTACAAAGGATTTTTATTTAAAATAAATGTTATTTTAAACTTTCTTCTAATATTGAAAAAAGTAGCATGGTTTCCACAAAAATATTAGCATATTAGCATAAAAACATATTAGAATGATTTCTGAGGATCATGTGACACTAAAGGCTGGAGTAATGATGCGGAAAATTTAGCTTTACCAATACAGGAATAAATTATATTTTATTATTATATAATAATATTTCACAGTACTGCATTTTACAGTTTTTACTTTATTTTTGATCAAATAAATGCAGCCTTGATGAGCATAAGAGTCTTCTTTCAATAACATTAAAAAGTCGGTAGTTTACAAACATATGCACACATAACTCCACAAACTCTGTTAAGTCTGATTTTTCTTCTGTGTTTACCAGGCACATTTAAAAACATTGTTGACATAAACTTTGCATGTGCCATGGGCCCCCCCGGCGGGGGCAGGAACCCCATCACTCAACGCTTCACACGCCACTTCAACTTCCTGTCATTCACTGAGATGGAGGACACCAGCAAGAGGAAGATCTTCTCCACCATCCTGGGGAACTGGATGGGTGAGTGAACAGTCATCATGCGGGCATCTAGATATGTATGCGTTCAAATGTGGGTTACAACAGGAAACACCTGTCAGAAGCTTTGGTAGCATTTTAAATGGATCTAAATGGATTCTGTTTTTTTTTTCAACAGATGGAAATATGAGTAAAAGGGACCCAGGCAGTAAGCTTGATAAAGGGAGAGAGACAAAAAGATAGACAGAGAAAAGGAAGAGAGAGAAATGTCACCACTAAATGTCAAAATTCGTACTGATATTTACAAATATTTACATTTATGCAGATGCTCTTATCCAAAGCGACTTAAAAAAGAGGAACAAAGTTACTAAAAAGTTCTATAAAAAAGTTACTAATGTATTGTTTAATATCAGTATTGAGCTTATATTGATGTATATATGTCACACTTGCAAAAATAATTTTCTCACATGAGCTCATTTTGTGTCTATGATTTCTAGAGAAAATTCCAGAAATTAAACCATTCTGTGAGTCACTAGTGGATGCTACCATCAGAGTATACTCCACTATTACCTCTGCTCTCCTACCTACACCTGCTAAATCTCACTATACATTCAACCTGAGGGACCTCTCGAAAGTCTTCCAGGGTATCCTGATGTCAGAGGCTGGTAAAATTGAGGTACCACCATTGATAAACCTCAGTTTTTCAGATGTTTTATAAATTTAGATCTTGATAAAATTGTGTAATCTTTGTTTACACAGAATAAAATACAGCTATTGCAGCTTTGGTATCATGAGAGCTGCAGGGTGTTCCAAGATCGACTGGTCAGTGATGAGGACAGGAAGTGGTTCGACCAGCTCCTCCAAACTCACATACAGGAGTTCGGGTGCAAGATTGAAGAGGTGGTCCCACATCAGCCAGTCTTATATGGAGACTTCATGCTCCCCGGGTCTGTTAAAATCTACCAGCTTATTGAAGATAAAGAAAAGGTAAATTGGCGTATATTGCCTTAGTGGTGCGTGCTAAAGAAATTAACGATACTAGAAAAATGTGTCAGACTTCAAACCTTTGCATGTGCAACCACCAGTCACATTTTCTCCTGAAAATATATATTTTTAACCTATTCATTATTTTGCCATTTTGTTTGCTTTGATAATTATTTTGGCAAGCATTTTGCGAATAATAATTTATTTAAAAACCACATGGTCCTTTGAAGTTTTGTTTCTTATCCCCTAATACAGCTGGTCCATGTCATGGAGGAGTACATGGATGATTATAACCAGACCAGCACCTCTAAGATGAAGCTGGTGCTGTTCATGGACGCCATACAGCATGTGTGTCGTATCAGCCGTATCCTGCGCCAGCCTATGGGGAACGCTTTGCTGTTAGGGGTTGGTGGCAGCGGACGCCAGTCCCTTACCAGGCTGGCCACACACATGTGAGAACTGAACCGTTTATTGTGCTGAACCCTGAAAATATAATTAGCATTACTAATGAGAGTTTTTATCAAAACCAGGAGTCATACTGGCCCACTGATTTAAAACTGTTTAAATGTTAACAATATTTTTTTCAAAGTGTCCCTTGCCTATAATCTTTTTGCTTTGCCACCCATGTAGAACTGAGAAGAATTATGTCACCTCATGTCTGGAACACACATGCGAGCAACATTCAATATCAATAAACTGTGACATAATACAAATGCATCATTTTACAATAGACTCAATACACAAAGAAACCATGTTATTGCTCGATTGTTTAAAGTGGCAACATATTTAAGTAGTCACTATATTCTCCACCTGCCAGCCCAGATCTTAAACTTAAGTTCATGTTTTTGATCGCTGTTTTTGATCATACTTTTGATCATTGACATTGTGGGTGGTATAAAGACATTAAAATGTCTTTATGTCAACCACAAATAAATGATTACAGTAAGACTCCAGCCATTATCTCCCACCATCAGTGACAAGAGAAACTCCCACTTCATTAAAGGTCCATAGAAACATATTGAACATTCAATCATTAATATGTCCATTTGGAAACGGGCCATGAGTGATCCACCAAATTAAAGAACTCATCTATAGCTTCGCTGTTTACCTACACAGATTTTCTCATTGTGACTGTCCTTGTATTGTCAGGGCTGAGTATGAGTGCTTCCAGATTGAACTCTCCAAGAACTATGGCCTCCTGGAGTGGAGAGAGGACATCAAGAGCATCATGCTAAAGGCTGGTCTGCAGAATGTGCAAATCACCTTCCTGTTTGTAGATACACAGGTGAGATCACAGCAGTGTTGTGCCTGAACGCGTCCATATTTTGGGCGGTCGTGAACTGAACGTCATTACTGCCTGATGAACGTTACTGTGAACTCGTTCATTCTGGTGTCTGTGAATGCATGCTCTCTCAGTTTAACTTCGTTCAATAGGGTGCCAGATTTCTATAGAGCCTTCAAAGCGAAAACCCAGCTAAAACACACGGAAATAGGCCTTTAATATGTTGCGAAAAAACACCCAATCTGGCAACACCAGCCACCGGTGTCACACCGCGGCCGCCGTCGACAAAGCAGCGAGCGAGGAGGCGTCGTATGATAATTTAAACGGGTTTTATGATCAGAGGTCGTGAGGATGGGAAAAATCTTACATTTCTGTGCAAACTTTGTCCGTCGATAAATAATTGTTGTCTGTGGTTGTATATGGGCTGTGGCAAAGAAGAAGCTCTCAACATATGGAAAAAAAGAACTATGAACTAGTTAATTTTTTGAAGTATGAACTATGAACTGAACTAGTTCATTTTAAAATGTGTGAACTGAACTTTGAACCAGTTAATGTATAAAGTGAAAAAGTGTTTTTTTTAAAAGAAGACTCTTGTGCTCACTAAAGCTGTATTACAGCATATAAATCAGCATATTAAAATCATTTCTATAGGGATCATGTGACACTGATAGCTAGAGTAATGACTAATGAATATTATATATGTTTTACAGGGCTTCCTTAAGATTAATTGACCAGACAACCTATTAAGTGGTCAATTGTGAAAAAATGTAATTTTGCACATCACTAATAGTAGAACAAGCATCAAGGAATGTATTGATACTCAGCATTAGATGAAACAGTGTAATGAAGTTCTCTAATGGACTTTCCAGTCTATCACTAAATGTTTCTAAAATATTTTTCTGCATGTAAACCACCTTGTCACCATTGGCAAACACACATAACAACTCTTGAACATACATTGTGTCTTCTCTTCTGGTTTTCAGATTAAGAGCGAATCTTTCCTGGAGGACGTGAATAACATCCTGAACTCAGGCGACGTGCCCAATCTTTACACTTCAGAGGAGCAGGAGCGCATCCTGATTGCCATGAAACCTGTGGTTCAGGACATGGGACAGCAGCCCACCAAATCTAACCTCATGGCTGCCTACATCAAGAGAGTCCGCAGCAACATCCACACTGTTCTCTGCATGAGGTTTAACTTTATATCAATACCTCTTTATATCATGCAAAATCCAACCTAAGATAAGTGTAGATTTAGTGTATATGGTGTGCATTTTTTGACTGTTGTTAGAAAGATTTCCCATACTATTTCAGCACTGAGATATAGCTTGAAACACATACAGTTGGAGACTGTGGCTCAGGACCTGTGTTCTTTGCCTCCATCTACAGTCCAGTAGGGGAAGTGTTCCGGGCTCGCCTTAGGCAGTTCCCCTCACTGGTCAACTGCTGCACCATTGACTGGTTCAGTGCTTGGCCACCGGAGGCACTGCAGTCTGTAGCAACATCTTTCCTAAATGAGCTTCCAGAACTGGAGGCCAGCCCTACGACCCTCCAAAGCCTGGTAAGGAAAAGTGTGTGATATGTGTGTTTGTAAATGTATATTACAGAGTGCTGCTCTCTGTACAGGCACTGATGTGTGTTGAGATCCATCAAATGGTGTCCAGGAAGTGTGAGCAGTACCTGGCTGAACTTTCCCGCTACAACTACGTCACTCCTAAGAGTTACCTGGAGCTCCTCAACATATTCTCATCGCTGATTGGCCAGAAGAAGCAGGAGCTGCACAGTGCTCGGCAGCGAATGAAAACTGGCCTGGACAAAGTGATTTGGGAACTTCAGTTATTTTCTACACTGTACATTCTACTGTAATATACAAATGTGATTATGATTGTGTGTGTGTAGTTGTTGAGTACAGCAGAGGATGTGGCTAAGATGCAGGAAGAGCTGGAGATGATGAGGCCTCAGCTGGAGGAGGCAGCCAAGGACACTGTGGTCACTATGGAGAAAATAAAAGTGAATAAAATGATCGAAAAAAATGTGTCATGAAAAACATAGTGGAATAAAACTCAATCTTGAATTTTGTCGCCTGGGGAATGTGTTTGACTGTAGGAAGACACGTTGGTAGCTGAGGAGACCCGTGTGGCGGTGCAGGCTGAGGAGGCTAAAGCCACTGAAAAGGCTTGTGTGGCTCAGGCTATTGCTGATGATGCTCAGAAAGATCTGAATGAAGCACTTCCTGCCATGGACGCCGCCTCGATAGCCTGCAGTCCCTGAAAAAGAATGATGTTACTGAGGTGCAAACGTCATATTTTCTGTTAACATTTGTACATGTACAGCCAAAGATTAGATCATGCCATCTCACAAGGAGAGGAATGTGTGTTTGTTGATATACAGGTGAGGGCTATGCAGAGACCTCCTCAAGGAGTGAAGCTGGTTATAGAAGCGGTCTGCATCCTAAAGGGTATCAAACCTAAGAAAGTTGCTGGAGAGAAGCTCGGAGAGAAGGTGGATGACTACTGGGATGCAGGAAAGGGCCTTATGCTTGATCCAGGAAAGTTTCTGGATAGTCTGTTTAAGTATGACAAGGTAGGGTGAAACTTTTGTATGCAAGTTCCATACTGTAAGCATGCCCCTTTTGTTTACTATTTGCTTGTTATTTGTTGTTTTTGGTAGTATTTTGAAGTACATACAATACCGTTCAAAAGTTTGGGTCAAAATGTATTCAATAAGGATGCATCACATTGATCAAAAATGACAGTAAAGGCATTTATAGTGTTACAAAAGTTTTCTATTTCAAATAAATGCTGTTCTTTTGAACCTTTTAAAAGAAAAATGAATTCCACCGAAATTTAAGCAGCACAGTTTTCTGCAAATATTTCACAATATTATTATTTTACTGTTTTTTTATTTTTTTTATTTATTTATTTTTTTTATTTTTTATTTATTTGATTTTTTTATCAACCAAAAGCAGCTTTGGTGAGAATTAAGAGACTTCTTTCAAAAACATTTAAAAATCTTTCCAGCCCCAAACATTTGAATGGTAGTGCATTTTTTTTACCAAGAAGTTAAATTATTTATGGCATTAGAATAATTAATTACAACATCTTAGCCCAAAGTGTATAATATCCATTACCAGGTTTTTGTCTTCTTCCCACAGGACAACATCCCAGACGCTGTGATCAAGCAAGTGCAGCCCTACATTGACAACCCAGAGTTTCAGCCTGAATCAATCGCCAAGGTGTCCAAAGCCTGTACTTCTATCTGTCGGTGGGTGCGAGCGATGAATTTGTACCATTGTGTGGCCAGAGCTGTGGAGCCCAAACGGGTAGGAGCTTGATTCCTTTCTGCTATATCCATTATTTAGCTTAGATCTCCTCAAATGGACATGTTTGGTTAGTGTATTTGATTGTATATGCCTGTGTCTGTTCAGGACAATCTGTCTTTTTGGATGTAAAATATTTGTAGGGCTTTTCTTCCTAAAGCTGTTCATTTTCAATCTAATGCTTGCAAACATGTTGTGTTTGTGTGTGAACAGACCAAAACTAAGGCTTATTTCAATAATCATATTAATGTTTTAATATTTAATCTTTCTTTGTGTGTGTGAACAGCAAGCCTTAAAGGAAGCTCAGCAGGATCTGGGTGTAACACAGAACATTCTGAATGATGCTAAGCAGAAACTAACAGCTGTAGAGGAGGGCATTGCCACCTTGCAGGCTAAGTATCATGAATGCCTGAGTAAGAGAGATGAGCTAGACGCCAAATGCCAGCTGTGTGAGAACAGATTGATCCGTGCAGATAAGGTGAGTGGAAAAACAACTTGTCAAACTGACCTCTTTATCATGCCAGTCTGGTTTGCAAATGTTAATTTCTTCTGTTTTTATGAATATGATATATGACTATTGAATATGTTTTGTCTGTGTTCATTATACATTGAGTTTATATTGAGACACAGGATGTTGTTGTGTGTTGCAGCTGATTGGTGGTCTGGCTGATGAGAAGGTGCGCTGGAGAGAGACAGTAAAACAACTGGATTACATGGTGAATAATGTGGCAGGAGATGTGCTGCTTGCTGCAGGATACATAGCTTACCTCGGACCCTTCACTGTGAGTGTGTAGGAGGGAAAATGCATGCTGGGTAGAATGATGTTTGAATGTCTTTCATTAATTATGAGGGTTTTTGATCACAAAACATGTCCAGGTCAGATTTCACCCCCAAAATCAAACAAAATCAAATTGGAAATTTTATTTTCTCTTTTATATTCTAGAGAGTTTTCTCATTACCATAATGCAGGAAAAAATCATCTTTGACATCTTATTGTGAGATTCAGCCATAGAGAGTGGGTGTTAATACATGCATGTATGATTTTTGCAGGGAAAGTATCGTTCAGCTATGGCTGAGGAGTGGCTTAGAGGTTTTAAAGAGCTGAAAGTTCCTCACACTGAACAGCCCAACCTGATCAGCACACTAGGAGACAAAGTCAAGATCCGCTCCTGGCAGGTTAGAGGCCAACACATAAGTACAACTCATTGTACAACATTGTACAACATTGTACATGTACTTAAGTGATGTTCATGGACATAATATATTATGTTTATTAAGTTTTATATATATATATATATATATATATATATTAAGGCTGTGAAAACGATTAATCGCACCCAATATAAAAGTTTGTGTTTACATAATATATGTGTGTAGTGTGTATAATTATTTTGTGTATATATAAATACACACATATGTATGTATATATTTAAGAAAAATGTGTTATTAATATATCAATATTTATATTTATGTATAATATTAATTATGTATAAATATACATAAAGCATTTACATGCAAATATTTCTTAAGTGTATACCTGCGTGTGTGTGTATTTATATATACAAAATAATTATACACACTACACACACATATATTATGTAAACACAAACTTTCATTTTTGAATGTGATTAATCGCGATTAATCATTTCACAGCCCTAATATATATATATATATATATATATATATATATATATATATATATATATATATATATGAACAGTTCAGATGCAAAAGCCTCTAAGTGCCATTTGAAATTTTCTTCTAAAATGATCATTTTTATCAAGCATGTATATTATTAAAGTTCAGTAATTTCACTTAAATGGCAATGAAGATTACCTATTAATTGTCATTTAAGTGAAATTACTGAAACTTAAATATACAAGCTTGATAAAAATGGTCATTTTAGAAGAAAATTTCAAATGGCATTTAGAGGCTTTTGCATCTGAACTCTTCATATACTGTATGTGTATATGTATATGTGTGGTGTGTGTGTGTGTGTGGTGTGTGTGTGTGTGTGTGTGTGTGTGTGTGTGTGTGTAATTTTGTGTAGATTGCAGGCCTGCCCAAGGATAGTCTCTCTGTCGAGAATGGAGTAATTACACAGTACTCTCAGCGCTGGCCTCTGTTCATTCGATCCGCAGGGACAGGCCAACAAGTGGATTAAGAACATGGTAAGAATTATACAGAATTATACTAGAATTTTTTTTTTACCTCAAATAACAAAACTAACTAGCTGAATTGTGCGCTAGCATTCAAAGGTTTTGGATCAGTAAAAACAGTACTGTTGTGAAATATAATTATGTGAAATTATTATTCCTGTATTGGCAAAGCTGATTTGTCAGAAGCCATTACTCCATTCTTCAGTGTCAGGAAACTTTTAGTATTCTTCGATAAATAGAAAGTAAAAAAAATACAATTCCTTTTTTATTATAGAAATCTCATTATAAATGTCTTTACTCTTACTTACAAAAAAAACAACTGGTAGTGTATGTCATTTACCACAGTTCAACTTTTTTCTGCCTTTTCTCATGGTCTTTGTTTTGTTCTGTTTCCGCAGGAGCGTGATAACAGATTGGATGTGATGAAGTTGAGTGACCGGGACTTCCTGCGTAGTTTAGAAAATGCTATCCGCTTTGGGAAGCCTTGCTTGCTGGAGAATGTTGGGGAGGATCTAGACCCTGCACTGGACCCTGTGCTCCTACGACAGGTACACATCACAGTTTTGTGCGAATAAATCATAAAATACAGCTCAAAAGCTGCTAAAGCTAGGCTAGCATATGTTTTTAAAGTGTTCAATGGACAATATTAAATCAACCATTTGTTTTAATATTTCAGTGTAAAACTGATTTTCTTGTGTGTATGCTCCTCAGACATATACCCATGAAGGCAACGTAATTCTAAAGCTCGGGGATGCTGTCATTCACTATCATGACGACTTCAAGATGTACATTACCACTAAGCTGCCCAACCCACATTACTCACCAGAGATCTCTACTAAAGTCACTCTCATTAACTTCACCCTCTCACCCAGGTTACATTTCTTCAGACATAAACATAATGAAGGCTTCTAGGTTGTGAGGTAGATACTGAATTCACATGTGCTGGGTTTATGTGTGTTAATGCAGTGGGCTGGAGGATCAGCTACTAGGGTGTCTCGTAGCTGAAGAGAGACCCGATTTGGAAGGGGCGAAGAACCAACTCATTGTGAGTAACGCACAAATGAAACAGGAGTTAAAGGAGATTGAAGATCAGATCCTGTTCCGACTGAGCTCTTCAGAGGGAAACCCTGTCGATGACGAGGAACTGATAAGAGTGCTTGAGGCCTCCAAAGTCAAAGCCGAAGAAATTCAGGTATGTCTGATAGAAATGCTTGTGTCTTCCTTGCTTGAAAGGCAAAATGTGCCTTCTGTTTAATTTAGCATCTACAGTAAAAGTATATAATGTTTTGTAGGCTAAAGTGACTGCAGCGGAGGCGACTGAGAGGGACATTGACGCCACACGTCTGGAATATGTCCCAGTGGCTGTCCGAGCCCAGATACTCTTCTTCTGCGTGTCAGATCTGTCAAACGTGGACCCCATGTACCAATACTCTCTGGAGTGGTTCCTGAGTATTTTCTTGGGTGGCATTGCCAACTCGGAGCGAGCAGGTAGAGAACATGCCCTCCTATTTTTAATACTATGTACTGAAGAACCTGACAATTTTTTTTAAAACCAGTGGTTCTTGACCTTTTTGACTTCAAGGCCCCTCATTATTCCACAACTTTTCCAGTTGTTTGCAATTCACTAGATAAGGATCAGAGTATAAGGATTTTTAATTTAGTATTTCTATCTGATAAAATATTTTTGAGCTTGGCATGACTTCAACAGGGCTTAAAGTCTTCCGGCACCGTGCCGGATCTCCGGCGTGTGCGGCCGTGAGGAAAATAAATTTATTTCGCGATTCATTTTTGTCCAGCTTTAACGTGTTAAAATATTTAATGCAAAAGCAGCATCTGTTCTTTCTGTCATTCTTTAGCTAGGGTTATGACCATGCTCTTATTCACGCAAATGCTTTAAATCACTCATGCACGACAAGACAAAAGACAACACGCTGTCAGTGAATGTCCTCCTGACACTCGCGCATACACACACACACACGATGCACAGAAAGACACACCAGTATCGAGTTCTTTTGCACTTGCCTTGACGAACAATAACAAACACATTTATGCCAAAATGTCAGTTTTGTCGAGCCTCCTCACAAGAACAGTCTTAAATGAGTTAAATAAAATCTTAAATGGAAGTAGTAGTGAGAGAATGAGATGACAGATCTTAAAGTGACAGGAGCCATTAATTCTGTCTGTCAGTAAAGTTAACCTAAAGAACAGAGGGAACAGAGAAAATTACTCAACTGCTCTTGACTAAAGAACTCTTCTAGCTTTGATAAGGATTAATCTATATTTCATTTATAATTTATGTAGTGCGGACTTTTTATAACCTTATTCAATTGCTGTATGGTACAGGTATATGGCATTTATTATGGGTTTAAGTGAAGATTGTTCTATAGTGAGGTTGACTTATATTTTTAAAGTCTAATGTTTAAAATTTGGGGAAAATAATTCAGTAGCTATAGACCATTTCACAAGATGTAAACAACACTGGTCCAGAAGCACTTCCTGTTTCAGTTTTTTAACACTACATAAAAGCTGGGATAAAATACAACCAACAGATCATATAAAACTGCATCAAAAAGTTAAACAAACATCTTTAAGATGTTTTCTTTACATGTGAAATAAAGAAAACAGTTACAAACTGAAACAGGAAGTGTTTCTGGACCAGTGTTGTTTACATCTTGTGAAATGGTCTATAATATTAGTGATACTGGCTTACATTCATAAAAAGATCCATTTTCGATTTATTAATTTAAATGACATTTCCACATCTAGTAATAACACTTTTAAAATTAGGTCATCTGATACATCCAGGTTTTCCATGACTGTGAGAACCCTGTTTTTTCTTAATGTTTAACAAACTGTCTTGGTTTCTCTCCCCACAGAGACAGTGAAGGAGCGTATTTTCAACATTAATGAGTTCTTCACCTTCAGCTTGTACAGTAACGTTTGTCGCAGCCTTTTTGAGAAACACAAGCTGATGTTTGCCTTCCTCCTGTGTGCCAGAATCCTGATGAATGACAGCAAGATTGATATGGTTAGCGAGATAAAAAAACGAACAAACAGGATTAAAAGTCTCTCTCTCTCTCTATCTTTCGTCTTCGATCTCAACCTTTTTACTTTCCCTTCTGGCAAATATTTACGGAAAATGTTTATCAGAGATTATCAGTGACCACACAAGGACATTTAAAAAAAATCGTTAAGTGAATTCTGTTTGCATTTTCTTTTGATCTTTATCAAGCTGCTGTTAATAATGCTATTGTTTATTCCACTATAAATACAGGAGCCTTGAACAGACAAATGAACAGTCAACATTGTGTTGTCATATTATTGCCAATGTTTGTAATGATGAAGAAATAATAACATAGTAAAAAGGGATATTGGGGATTTATATCTGGATGTAACCCCTTTATAGTAAATAAATGTCCTTGTCTGAACAGGCTGAGTGGCGATACATGTTATCTGGGGGCCAGCCCCACCAGGTGGCTCCTAATCCTGCTCCAAACTGGCTGTCCATGAGAGCCTGGCAGGACATATTGGCACTGAGCGCTCTGCCAACTTTTACTAACCTGCCAGAGAGTTTCTCCAAACATGAATCAGCTTTCAAGAATATATTTGACAGCAGTCAGCCACACAGGTAGCCACAAACGTGCATGCAAGCCCTATTAAAGGTTATAAATGGTATCATTATTGTGCGTGACAGGTTTAGATTCTCAGTTTATATGGATATGTGTTTGTATGTGAACAGGGAGACTCTTCCAGGTGAGTGGGACAGCGACTTAGACTCGTTTCAGAAGCTGCTGGTTCTTTCGCTGTTTGAGAGCTGACCGGCTTACTCACGGCCTGCAGGACTTTGTGGCTTCACAGCTGGGTCAGAGTTTCATTGAACCCCAGGTACTCAAACATATACACCACATTCATGTAATCATATGATAACATTAGTAATCTAATAGCATTTTGATATTGATGAAATGAAATAACACTGCTTATGTAAGGACTGGAGATTAGAATGTTAGAGGCTAAAGACAATTTTAATTCAGGTATTTGCATATTTTTGAGTCACACTAATAATGTGTTTCACTATGACTCATTGTTTTTGGTCATGATTTGTAATTTCTCTCATTTCACCATGTTTCTCTTGCCTCTCAGACATCAGACCTGTCTGTGGTGTTTAAAGAGTCGTCTCCCAACACCGCTCTCATTTTTGTGCTCTCTCCTGGTACCGACCCTGCTGCTGACCTCTATAAGTTTGCCAGAGGTCATGAAGTTTTCAGAAGAAGATGAACGCCATCTCCCTTGGGCAAGGCCAGGTCAGAACATACAGAAATAAAGACATGCACAAACTGATATCATAATTGTAGCTTCTGACTAGGTTGTCTGACTTTGTTGACATACCTTTGAGACCTTGAGCCTGACGAGCACTAATAAAAATGACTTCCCACCCCAGTGCTAATTATGTTCCTATTTAAAGTTTCTGAAAGGCTGCAATATTCTGTGTCATCTATTAAGAACTGTGACATACCTGACCTACAGGCTCACACCAACTGGCTAACATATATAATATTCACCATTACACTAATATCTTAACAATGTAACATGAGGTTCATGTCTTCAGAGCAAAGACAGTACTTGCCTAAACAACATACATATACCCTTTAAGGGCTTTTAAATGTATTTTCATGTTTATTTTATCTTTAATATAGTGAAGTGTGTTTAGCTAAACATGAACTAAAGGCTCATTCACACCAAGGATGATAACTATAAAGTAGGGCTGTGCAAAAATTAATTGGATTAATCGCATCCAAAATGAAAGTCTGTTTACATAATATATTTGTGTGTGCTGTATATGATTATTTTGTATATATAAATACACACACATGCATGTATGTATTTAAGAAAATGTGTTATTCATATATAAAATATTTATATTTATATAATTATATAATATATATATATATACAGAATTTAAGCGCAAATAATTCTTAAATATATACATGCATGCATAGGTATTTATATATACAAAATAATTATATACAGCACACACAAATATATTATGTAAGCACAGACTTTTATTTTGGATGCGATTAAGTCGCAATTAACTTTTGCACAGCCCTAATACAAAGATAACGATAAAGATATAGTTCTAAAAATCATTCTCAATATTAAAGAATAGCAGAGTTCACACCACAACTATAACGATAGCGACATAGAGAAGCGAAATGGTTGGGGTCATTTTTTAGAGCGATTTATCCAGCTGATGAACGATAAAAACGTTGAGAGCCAATCAGAAATCCATCTTGTGTGGAAGCTAATATAGTTATCTTTATAGTCTATCATTCCTGGTGTGAACAGGCCTTAAGACTGTGTATATTTGAGTATATTGACTATATTAAGCTGAAAGTGTTTATTGTATGTCAGGGCCCCAGTGCTGAGACCTTGATGCACCATGCCATGGAGAAAGGAAAATGGGTCTTCTTTCAGAACTGTCACCTTGCTCCCAGCTGGATGCCATCTCTGGAGAGACTCATTGAGAACATTCGATTTAAACAAAGTTTGACACACCTGACTAGCTATTTCAGTTTTTATAGACTGTTTATCGGGAAATCATATTCATTGCATTTTCAAAAATAAGATTATTTAAATATATTGAAAAACCTGTTTGTACCATAGGTTCATCGGGATTTCCGCCTTGGCTCACTAGTCTGCCCAGCGACAAGTTCCCAGTGTCCATTCTGCAGAATGGCTCCAAGATGACCATAGAACCACCACGGGGCATTAAAGCCAATCTTCTGAAGACCTACGCCAGCCTCACTGATGATTTCATCACTTCATGCACTAAGGTTAGTGTTGAAAAGATGTTTTCAGAAACACTTGACGAAAACATAGCATCATATTTCATTGTGATTGTAGTAAATGTATTATAGCAAATGTACAGTTCAAAAGTTTGGGGTCAGGAAAAAGATTTTTTAAATGTTTTTGAAAGAAGTCTCTTATTCTCACAAGAACAGCATTTATTTTAAAATAAAAATCTTTTGTAACATTTAGAGTCCGAACCGATAAAGGATTTTGAAGGCCGATACCGATACAAATATTTGTTGGTTTTAAAAGCCGATATTCCGATATATCGGCCGATATTTTATTATTATTATTTTTTTCAGAAACGCGTAACAAAACATTAACAGATTTCCCTAACATTAGTTATTTGTAGTTATTTATGAGTTTTTTACAGTGTAGAGTGCCCTCTGGTGGACAAACTATACAACTCCAACACTCATGACATGCTTGAAGCGTGTTTCGTCCTTTTTATTTTATTTTAGAAATATTCATTTATCGGCCATTATAACTGCCAATATCGATGGTTTGAAAAATGCCTAATATCGGCCAATAATATCAGCCAGCCGATAATATTGGCCAGCCAATAAATAGAGTCTGGCTCTAGTAACATTACACAAATAATTTACAGACACTTTGACCAATGCATGCTCAATAAAATAAAACTTTTCTTTAAAAAAAAAAATAATAATAATGACCCAAAACTTGTGTACAGTAGTTTACTAAATGTATAATATAAAATATTTATTATTATTAAATATATCTCTTGCTTACTCTGTCTCTGTCTGCCTTTCTTTATTTTGGCAGACAGCCGAGATAAAGGCTCTCCTCCTGTCTCTGTGCCTTTTCCATGGAAATGCCATTGAGCGCAGGAAATTCGGCCCACTAGGATTTAACATCCCATACGAGTTTACAGATGGGGACCTGAACATCTGCATTAGCCAGCTGAAAATGTTCCTGGATGAGTATCAGGACATCCCATATAAGGCAAAACCAGACGTTCTCTTGCAACACACACACACACACACATATTTATGCCTGTCTGCAGAGTATGTTCCTTCCTTTGAGTGCTTCTATAGCTGATTAGGCATATGTTATGTAACTAAAACTTGCCATTTTAAGCAGTAACAGAGCATCTAAACATCTATATTCAGGTAGTGGTTATATTTTTATTATTTTTAAAGGAAGACACTCACAAATCTTTCTGATCTGGTTTTCATTTTTCTCTTTCACCCTCTCTGTTTAGGTTCTAAAGTATACTGCGGGGAAATAAACTACGGGAGTCATGTGACGGATAACTGGGATCAGCTCGTTGCATCCTAAACATCCTGGAGGATTTCTACTGCCCTGCTGTCCTGGACCCTGAACACCTTTACTCTCCTTCTGGAGAATACAGACAAATCAGCACTGAGAATAATATCAAGGTCCAGAACTCATGTCTCTAATGTAATCCCAACCTCAAGTATAAGAAAAAAATAAAGCTGATCTCAGATCAGTGTAAAAGTATCTTCTCCCTCCACAGGCTCACAATTCAGCACAGTTTTGTGTTCTATTGTGTTTAAGGTTGTGCAGTACATCTCTTTTTTTTGTGCAGGGTTATTTGACATACTTTCGTGGTCTACCAATAAATGACTCACCAGAGATCTTTTGGCCTCCATGACAACGCCAACATCAGCTTTGCACAAAATGAGACATTTGCACTGCTGGGAACTTTAGTGAAGCTCCAGCCCAGAGTAGCAGCTAGCGGAGGCAAGTCTAGAGATGAGGTATGTGTCTTAATGCAAAATATGTACACTACCATTCAAATGTTTGAGGTCAGGACAATTGTTTTAAAAAAGTGATGTTCTTACTAAGCATTTTAAAAAACAAAGCTCTTCTTTTTGATAGTATCCATGTTTTTTTTAAATGCAAAGCAGTGTGGCGATTAACATAGCTACTGTAGTGTTAACACTGCAATTATTGATTTTTTTTACAACCTGTTATGTAAAATGATAATGTAAAATGCGTTATAGATGTAATGCACGCTCTTTTCTCATCTACACATTAAGATCATAGAAGAAATAGTGGAGGGGATTGTGGAGAAGATTCCTAATCTCATTAACGTGCAGGAGGTCATGAAGAAATACCCAGTTATGTATGAAGAATCTATGAACACAGTCCTAGTTCAGGAGGTTATAAGGTATGTTTTTAAAATGTGCAAAATTAATGTATAAATTATATACAAAGACCTTTAAAGGAGTAGTTCACTTTAAAAAAAAAAAAAAAAAAAAACTCAGGAACCAAACAGAGTTCAAGGTCCAAATGAGAGTTTTAGTGCAGCTTTAAACAACACCAGCTGACGAATAAGGGTCTTATCTAGCGAAACGATTGGTATGCAACTGTTTTCAACATTGATGATTATAAGAAGTGTTTTTTAGCAGTAAATTAGCATATTCAGTATGATTTCTGAAGGATCATGTGACACTAAAGACTTGAGCAGTGATCCTGAAAATTCAGCTTTGCACCACACAAATAAATTACATTTTAAAATATATTCAAATAGTATTTAAATTGTAATTATATGACTTTTTCCTGTATCCCTAATCAAATAAATGCAATTTTGGTGAGCATTGAGACTTTTTTCCAAAACCTTTTTAATCGTTTGTGTGTATTTAGAAAACAAGTCACTAAGCATGCTAAAAATGCACCTCTCTATCACTTTCACAGATATAATAAGTTGTTATCAGTGATTTCCCAGAGTCTCAGTGATCAGGTGAAGGCTTTGAAAGGGTTTGGTGGTTATGTCTTCTGAACTGGAGCTGATGTCTAACAGTCTGTTCATCAACGCTGTTCCAGAAATATGGAAGGCCAAGGCAAGAATCTCCCGAATGTTAACCATGCAAGACATACACAGAATTTGTGGAATGACTATGCAAATGCTCTTGTGCATGTTAGCTTTATGAATATTTAGGATTAGGTTTTAGACTTATTTCAAAATGGGATAGAGCTACCATAAAATGTTTATTTTTATATTTTTTTCCAGGCATATCCATCTCTTAAGCCTTTGGCCTCCTGGGTGTCAGATCTGGTTCCAGCGTGTCAGCTTTTTGCAGAACTGGATCTCAGATGGCATTCCTGCTGTATTCTGGATCAGTGGGTTCTTCTTCCCCCAGGCCTTCCTCACAGGAACCCTGCAGAACTTTGCCCGTGGCTCTCTGGTCTCCATTAGCACCATTGCATTTGACTTTAAGGTGCATAATCTGCTTTCAACAGCATGGCTTTCTTGCATTAAACTTGGTGTAATTCAATTTGAAGCCTCAACTATGTTTCCATATTAAGCTCTCAAAGCAAGCATGATATTTGATAGACCAGTTAAGAGAAGTACAATAAACCTGAGAAGGACAAACATCAGAATAGAATGTTCTCTTGCATATCTGAACAGCATGGTGATTCTATTTTCACAAGAACCATAAGTCTTAATCATTCTTTTTGTTTTATTACCTTCGTCAAACCCTCTTTTAGGTCATGAAGGAAGCAGCAGCAGAGCTGACTGGAGAGGCCCGACATGGGCTGCTTCATCGCACGGATCTGTTTCTGGAAGGGGCACGCTGGGATGCAGAGACAAACCAGCTTGCTGAATCCCGTCCCAAAGAGCTCCACACAGAGATGGCTGTTATCTGGATGGTGCCCGTTCCCAACCGCAAACCCCCTCTTTCTGGAATCTACGTGTGTCCTATCTACAAAACTCTTACTCGTGCTGGTGAGCAATTTGAATAGCATTTCTTTAAGAAACTTGCCACAGTCTTTTGTTAATGTTTTATTACTGTATATCCTGTGGAGTCACTGTGGTTTATATGAGAATTCGCATTGCGTTTTTCCACAGAGATCTGAAAAGTGTTGTTTTTCCTCCACAGGAACTCTCTCTACCACAGGGCACTCAACCAACTATGTGATATCAGTTGAGCTGCCCACAGATCGTACACAGGGGCACTGGATCAAACAGGGTGTGGCAGTTGATATGTGCACTTGACTACTAAGACTCACACTCATACACATTTTCATTTACACACGCACAACAGATTGAACAAACATGGGACAAATGCAGAATGACAAAAATAAAATGCACAATAACTATTTTTTGCACTGCAAGATTTTATATTCAAGAATATCTCTGGAAATTAACATTTTAAATCAGTTATACATATACAAGTAAATATGTATAATGTATTCTATAGTAGTTAGTTATTAGTTCAGTGTATTTATATACTATCATAGTATTTATTAATATGTTGAATTAGCTTTTATTTTTAAATTTTAGTTTGTTTCAAATTTTCTTTATAATTTTTTCTCTCTAATATTTGTAATTTCAGCTTTATTTGAATAAATGAAAAATACTTTCAATAATTTTAGTTAACCATAACACTAAACATTAGACAGTGTCATAAATTACCCACTGTCACAGTGTATATTTTAAATTACGTGTTTGCATGAATTAATTGTGATTATTGCAGGCTTATTCTAGGTGTCTAAATTTGATTTCTAGAAATGGGAAAAATTTTCTCTCGTCACCTCAATCAAAAATAAATGTGCGCGGTTCCTTTAAGAGACTAGTGGTTCAGGAGCTCGCGCTTCCGCTACAGACACCGACCCCCATGTGAGCACACACACACACAGACACACAGCGGTTTTTACAGTCAGTGACGGGAACTCCGCATGACAGAAAGACTTATTTTTAATTTACCCTATACAATTGTTTTGACTGGGACCTTTTCTACTGAACGTGAATATTACTTTTATAATTAAGCTAACCCTGTTTTTTCATTCATTCTAATAACTGAACAAAACATATAAGGATTTTTTTAACTAATTGTTAAACTTTATTTTTTCTACTCTTCAACTTGAAATGTTGAAACCGGCATTTTATTTAGGTAAATGTAGCGTATCTGAATACAAGCGACCTAATTCTGGTAAATGTGCAGTAATTCTGTAACCACATTCCTAGTCATCACAGGAATTCATCAGCAGTGTATTTTCGGAACAGCGTCACTCGCTGACAGCGGGACTCGCACGGATAGTTTATCTGTGGATTTTAAAAGACCCTCTTCTGCCACGTCGAAACTCTTCTGCACTGAAAGATGCTCCAGAATGGAAAATCTCAAACACACAACGCGGACGAGCCCGAGCCGAAGCCCGAAGCGCAAAGCGAGAAGACAGAAGCGAGCGAGAGCGAGATCGCCGCGTCTCACCCAGAGAGCGAGTCCACAGACACCGACTCTACTCAGTTCCCCCTGCCCGTCTATCCCAAACTGGAAATCAAGCGCCATGCCGTGACTGATGACTACAAAGTGTCCAGTCAAGTGTTGGGTCTGGGTGTCAACGGCAAAGTAGTGGAGATGTCTACAATAAGAAAACCGGACAAAAGTGCGCGCTGAAGGTAAATTACACACATGATGTAATGGGGATCCAGATGTCTCTAGATTTAGCCTACTTATAATGGGGGAGTTGATTCAACAAGTATAATATGTTTTCGGCCAGCTAGCATAATAAACCCTGTTCTGCAATAATGCTTAACACGGACATTATTCTTTTTCTATTACGATTATGGGTTAAACTCAGTATAAAAAAGTGATTGGTTACACTTTATTTAATGTGTCATTGTTACACTGTAATTATACATTTAAGTATTTAGTAATATTAAGTAACTACATGTACTTACTAAAGGGTTAGGATTAGGGTTTAGGGTTAGTTGCATGTAATTATGCATAATTTATAGTTATTACTATAGTAATTACATGTAACATATGTAACAATGACACATTAAAATAAAGTGTTACCAAGTGATTTGATGTAGAAATATTTGGTTTCGTTTTATTTTGATGGTCCCTTAAACACATAACGTTGCACCTACGTTCGATTCACTCCCAATGTCAATGTCAGGTTTATTTCTATAGCACAGTTTAAAACTCAAGAGTTGACCAAATAACACAATTGACAAAGAACAAACAAAAACAAATAGACTGGTAGATTTAGAATATTGACATCGTTGCAAAGTTGCTTAGAATTCATTATAAAGAGTTAACAATATTAAGCCTACTAATACTCCAAAGAGAGTTTGTTGACAAAAAGAGACCATCAAAATAAAGTGTTACCCAAATACTTAAAGTATTTACATTCATCACTCTTAAAAATGCTGGGTTGTTTGAACCTAAATTCGGGTCAAATATGGACAAACCCAAATGTTGGGTTAAAAATGCAATTAAAAAAATGTACAGATGAAAGTGAAAGTTGGAAGTTGGGGTATATTTTGAATACACATTTAACCCAACATTTAGGCTTGTCCATATTTGACCCCAAATTTGGGTTCAAACAACCCAACATTGTTTGAGAGAGTATCTAGCTCTATATCTGGTTCTCATATGACAGCTTTGAAAAAAACACAGTTTCAAACACAAGTTTAAATCTTTGTGTGTGGCTGAGATTTTCCAGTTGTTTTAATATCGCCAAGAGACGTCAATAATTATGTCTTGGCTATTAGTTCTTGCACCTGACCTGATGTTACAGAAAGCAATGAATGCACTTGTATTAAGTGTCTCTTATGCGAGTGCATAGGTCACCATACCTCATGTAAAGGGTCACTGAGTTGGGGTTACCAACAGTGCTCCGGTTCGTAGAAACTGGAGGGCCACTAGTTATAGGGTTACTGGATCTGACTTGGCTCTTTAAGGAAATAAGGTGTGACACAGCATACAGACTGTGCAATGGAAACATGTCACCCACGTGGCATCACGCACATGGATTTACTGTCCAGGTGTAAATGCAGGCTGGATCAAGGAACTCAAATATGTGCATGGAGTACATAGAAGAATAGTCAGATAGCTGTAAAAAATTTAATATATATATTTTTAGGGCTGTTCAAAAGATTAATCATGATTAATCGCATCCAAAAAAAAAGTTTGTGTTTACATATATATGTGGGTGCACTGTGTATAATTATTTTGTATATATATATATAAATACAGACACATGCATGTATATGTAAGAAAAAAATATTATTTATATATAAAATATATAATATCTATATATAATATAAATTACATATAAATCTATAAACAGTATATAAATAAAAAAATATGTCTTAAATATATACAAGCATGTGTGTGTATTTATATATATAAAATAATTATACACAATGCGCCCCACATATATATCATGGTGTAAACAAAAACTTTTATTTTGGATGCGATTAATCGCGATTAATCTTTTGACAGTCTCTAATATTTTTTATATTCATTTCTGAACCTGTAATATAATAAATTCATATTTATTATATTATTTAAATTACTACTAATTAAAGAAATATAAATAATATTTTGGGGAAATTTATGGGAGGAACTTAAAGAAATGTGAAGTGTACCTAAACTTTAGGGAATGATATGTCATCTCACACTTTTTACTTGCAGTTAGTTGAAATAATGTATAAACTTCCCTGTCCCCTTGTTGTTTTTCTGGCCGTTTGGTTTGGCGAGTCTGACTGCACCTGTTCTTGTTGTGCTTTACATCTTCATGGAAGATATCCAACTTGGTTTCAGACAGAAACTGACCGGAAATGGATGTTCAGTGTCTCTCATAATGATTTGTCAGAATTTGAATATGACACAGTGACGGTTCTCATCATACCATCCCAAATATCTCTTGGGAGTGATAGAACCATTGCTCATTATTATGCTAATGACACTGGCAAATGTAAATAATGTAAATTTGATGCTTATTGTCCTGAGGGTTGTGTTGTAAGAGGTTTGCTGTCCTAAATGAATCTCATTGTTCTGAGACACAATGAAGATCAAACTGTCCTGATCTCTCGTCATTTGAGGCTGTAATTTATTGCCCAATATCCTCTTTGCTTTTTAATCACAGGGTAAACAGACATAGGGCAGAGCTGTCCATCTCGGCTGGCTTTTAATTAATAGCATATTGACTGCTAAGTGTAATGAATGTGAGTGTAGGTGCTGTTTAATCCACTCTGTTTCAGCTGGACGGAAGCCATCCTTTAAATCTAATTCATTTAATTCACTCTTGATTTCCCATATTGGACTTGAACGGCTGCCAACAAAGAAAACATATATCTTACAGCCTGATCGGACTGTTTATTACACTGCCATCTCTATATTGCAACCTGCAAACCTGGTGGTGGTTTCTGGCCCCTGAGGTTTTGGTGTGCTCTTTAAAAACATTGAGGAAGCATTGCTATCTTAAAAGGTCAACTTTTTCCCAGGATAGCCAAATAAAAACGTTCACCTCTGTTCTTGATGTAATTACAGTCAAATAAGGAATAATTGATGGATCGTTGAATTGTTGAAAATGAATACTGTACATACGGTATTCCTGCATATATTTGCCACACATGGTGGCCAATGCACTGTGTTAACTCGTCCTACATATATGTGTGTGTTTATATATTTATTTCATATATATTCTCTCTCTATATATAGTTTTATATATGTATATTCTATATCTAAATTGTAAAGCATAACTTGTTTTTACTTACATATTACAGTACAGAATTCTGTTATTATACATATATAAGATAATTTAGTAAAAAAATATATTAATGGGATAGTTCACTTTGAAATTAATTTTTTATATGTTTTAGCTTACCTCAAGGGCATCCAAGATGTTTCCAGCAGTATTTTCAATTTTTTTATATTTTTAGGTCAAACCGTTCTTGTCTGTCAGTCATATAATGGAGGTCTATGGTCACCACCTCAAAGAGCATGCACAGAGAAGTCCAAATTAAACATGATCTAATGACTCGTAAATGTAAGTTCACATTGATGGCCTAAGACCCGAAGCGCGGTTTGTGTGACAAAACGAAGAGTATTTATATCGTTTTTACCTCTTGTAACCACAGCTACATCCAAGTGATCTGAGGCGCGGGCGCTTCTCTCTGCGCAGGCGCCGGAAAGCACTGGAAGTGATCTCTTGCCTGGTTGCGGAAAAAAAAATACAGACGTTGTCTTCTGATATTCGAAATCGTCTTCCATTGCAATTTCCTGTATCTAAATATGTTTAGATCTTCACAGTGAAGGATAACACTTCTGTGACGTACACGCGCGAGAGATCACTTCTGGGGCTTTCCGGCACTTGCGCAGACAGAAGCGCCCTCGCCCTCAGATCACTTGGACGTGGCTGTGATTACAAGAGGTAAAAACAATATAAATACTGTTCGTTTTCACACCACAAACCACTTCGTTTTCGTGTCTTTAGGCCATCAATGTGAACTTTAATTTGGACTTCTCTGTGCATGCTCTTTGAGGTGGTGACCATTAGACCTGCTCATTATATAACTGATAGACATGAACGGTTTGACCTAAATATATCAAAATTGAAAAGACACCTACAACTTGGATGCCCTTGAGGTAAGCTAAAACATACCGAAAATTTATTTCAAAGTGAACTATCCCTTTAAATACAAATTATATTAAATGAATAAACAATATATATATATATATATATATATGCACACAGTCAATAAGACCTTGTTTCATGGATAAACAATATTTCTCATAATCTAATAAAGGACTGTGGTGGTAAAATGGCAAGAAAAGATGTGTGAGCCCTGTTCTGTGGCCTTTCACCGTTCCCATTGTGCAGCCGGCTCCTGTATGCTCGACTGGTTCATATTACAGCCCTGGCACTGCCAACTCGCTGTTCAGTGTTTGAGTTCATCTTTTCACACAGATTCTACATTCAGGGTCCAGCCATTGTTCAGGATGCTGCCTTTATTCAAGCTAGGCATATTTCATAGTGCACCGCAAAGGATGGATGGCGTTTTGTGTTTTTATATGCAATGGTGTGGACATTTATTTCCACCTAAGGGAGAAATAGAGAACTGCAGAGTGTGACAGAGCTGTATGATGAATTGGCGAGAGCTGCCAATGTGTTTGTAGAAGTGTATCATTTAGGAGGGTCTGTAGTGCTGGTCCTAGAGTTCTGGGGGGCCTAAGCAAAACTTCCCGTCAGTGCGTTCATAATATCCCCTTAATCCATTCTTTCAGAGCAGTTTCACTGTCAATCAACGAGTTGAAACGGTCAGTAATACAAGAAAAATGGTAACACTTTACAACAAGGTCCCTTAGTTAATGTATTAACTAACATGAACTAACCATGAGCAATACATGTGTTACTGTACTTGTTAATCTTCATTGATGTTAGTTAATAAAAATAAAGCTGTTCATTGTTTGTTCATGTTAGTTCACAGCGAATTAACTAATGTTAACAAGATTTTAAGATTTTAATAAAGTATTAGTTAATATTGAAATTAACATGAACAAATCTTGGTTCATTATTAATTCATGCTAACTAATGTTAACTAATAAATCTTATTGTAAAGTGTAAGCAGAAAAATATAAAAGCAGTCGGACAAATACAACAGACTTTTTTATTTATTTATTTTTCACAATTTAGCAAAAATTGAATAAAGTTATCAAATGTAAAATTAATAAATAGGTTTAATAAAACATTGCATAGTCTTCACTGTATGAATTAAATACACATTGATTCTTATTAAATTAACTAATGTTATTCAATGAAGAGAATCTCGTTTTCTTTTAGTTTATTAGGCTGCTGTCACTTTAAGACAGAAGGTGCAGACCTAATACGGTGACAAGCATTCGATTACTTTCCCAGCTGTTTATATTCACTGAAAACATAACTGAAAGCGTTTGCATTTGTCCCTTTAAGCATGGATTAAACGGTCTTTTCGAAGCTCAATGCATATGCTTTTACACGTGATGTAACATGATTCGACTTATTTGGATGTCATGTGTGGTGACGGTGCACCGCTTTATAGGAAAGGAACAGGAAGCGACATCATGTTTTCATATTCACTTAGAAACCAAGCATAAGAGTATAGATTAGCACAACTAAACTCAAACTCTGTCCCATTCAGTAACTTTTACTACAGACCCAATAAACAGTATAAGATAAGAATACACTGCTGTGTAATGCTCTGGTGTCTTTCACGTGGGTCTTATTTTAGACAGATCAAAGTGTCATGTTTCACGTGCTATCATAAAACTTGATTTGGACAAACATGGAAAGTAATATAAACACTCATGCGTGTCTCTGTTTGACCAAGAACCGAGTGTAACATGGTTACGATTACGCTGACCTCAAATAAATCAAGATGTTTCAAAATGACAAAACAGAGCCGAATGCCAAAACATTTGTAAATGTTTCTGTAA
The DNA here is from genome assembly GCA_030378365.1 of Hybognathus amarus. Classification (NCBI taxonomy): domain Eukaryota; kingdom Metazoa; phylum Chordata; class Actinopteri; order Cypriniformes; family Leuciscidae; genus Hybognathus; species Hybognathus amarus. Next base: position 288,576 of record JAQIUQ010006211.1, read on the forward strand.
ATGTAACTGTCTGAAATGTGGTTTCTAGGAGATGTAATTTCCCACTCTGTTTTCAGTTGTGCACGGTTTGTTTTAAGGATCCTGTGGTCACAGAAACCTTCTGGTTTCATTCACTATTATAAATATTTTACACTAACTGTAAAAAATGAAATGAGCTTCGTGAGGTAACATGAAAATATTTACTGAAAATACTCTTTTAATAGAACTAGCATCAATCTTGACTACACCAGCAAAAGTCAATTAAATGTATAAAAAACTACTAAATGTAAACAGAACGTGTCATTAGATGTTATCTACAAACAACATCTATCCCACTCAATTAAATGACTCACTTGAATGAATGTTCTTTACTAAACAGAATCCAGGAGGAAGTGTTTATAAAGACTCGTCTCAGCAGTTCATTTTACTGCGGAGACTATTAAATCCTGAGGTAGTAGATTCAGGAAATTAAATGCAGTCATAAAGCTTAAACGGTCAATATATCCATCATGCATTCTGCTATCAATCTCTGCAGATACGTGCTGATGAACTGCCTATTGCATATACTGTAAATCTTCGCGGTAAATACAATTTTGCATTATTATCCCTTTAGTGCTGTTTGTGTGTTGGTGAAAAATGAATTGCTTTTTTTATTTCAATTAAACTGATTGTACTTTATTTTTAGTTTGATAATATTTTTTTATTTTCATATGTTGTATTTTTAGGGGATTTAGTGGTACTAAATTATATTTATGCAGTAGTAATTATCCATTTATTCACTTTTTGAGCATGGACCTAAAAAAAGGAAATTTCCACCTTAAACTGTCATACATTTTTAATGCTTCAGTCTGGTCTATTTTTAAGGACAAAACTTTGCAGATTATTGCTGAAGTTTAAAAAAGTGAACTTGAAAAAGCTATAATATTTTACATTTATTGTTATGAAAAATGCACAAAAATGCCATTTTTATATTTTTATATACACATTTTGCTCTAAAACTGTGAGAGAATCACAATTTAACCTTTCAAATCAGGTCCATGATTTGTGTATGTGTGTGTGTGTGTTTACACAGCAAGTGGCAAAACCTTTACCAAGTTTCGTACCATTTCCGAATGAAAGAAACATCTTTTTTAAAAAGCAAAGACGTATTTTTCGGTACATTTTTCTATATCATCACCTATGAGTGATACATATGAATACTGGCCTTAAAGGGGACCTATTATGCAAAATTCACTTTTATAAGGTGTTTGAACACAGATGTGTGTGTAAACAACCAGCCTATAATGGTAAAAATCCACCAATACCTTTTTTATAACCTAAAATAATAAAATCTTTCCAAATGCGCCGTTCCAGATTTCCTCCTATTCTTACATAAGGCGTTGCTATGCAGGTCCTAGGGTGTATTGGGCTGTTACCATGGCCGTTGCTATGCAGGTCCTAGGGTGTATTGGGCTGTTACCATAGCGTTGCTATGCAGGTCCTAGGGTGTATTGGGCTGTTACCAGGGTGTTGCTATGCAGGTACTATAGAGTGTATTGGGCTGTTACCAGGTTGATGCTATGCAGGTCCTATAGGGTGTATTTTGCTGTTACCAGGGCGTTGCTATTCAGGTCCTATAGGTTGTATTGGGGTGTTACCAGGGCATTGCTATGCAGGTCCCATAGGATGTATTGGGGTGTTACCAGGGTGTTGCTATGCAGGTCCCATAGATTGTATTGAGCTGTTACCAGGGTGTTGCTATTCAGGTCCTATAGGTTGTATTGAGCTGTTACCAGAGCGTTGCTATTCAGGTCCTATAGGTTGTATTGAACTGTTACCAGAGCGTTGCTATTCAGGTCCTATAGGTTGTATTGGGGTGTTACCAGGGCATTGCTATGCAGGTCCTAGGTGTATTGGGCTGTTACCAGGGCATTGCTTTGCAGGTCCCATAGGATGTATTGGGGTGTTACCAGGGTGTTGCTATGCAGGTCCTATAGGTTGTATTGAGCTGTTACCAGGGCGTTGCTATGCAGGTCCCATAGGATGGATTGGGCTGTTACCAGGCCGTTGCTATGCACATCCTATAGGGCGTATTGGGCTGTTACCAGGGCGTTGCTATGCACATCCTATAGGGTGTATTGGGCTGTTACCAGGGCGTTGCTATGCAGGTCCTATAGGGTGTATTGGGCTGTTACCAGGGCGTTGCTATGCAGGTCCTATAGGGCATATTGGGCTGTTACCAGGCCGTTGCTTTACATGTAGTATGTTCTTGGCTGTTGCATATGCACTTGTTATAGGTGTGAGGAATAATAGAAATAGTAATAAGCAATAATAAAAACACCACTAAGTGTTCATTGTCTAGTGCTAACAAACGCGTAAACTTACAGTGCTCTCAACAGATGCCTTCTGTTAATCTTCCTTTAGAAATTAATACTTTTACAAAAAAGCTTATGCAGCAAAACCAGTGCAAATGTGATTTAATGCGTGTGTGTGTGTGTGTGTGTGTTATCTGATACTCTCATGGTTTTCTTCCAGCCACAGCTTCTGTTCTGTGTTCTGTGTTATTATTGTAAAAGGAGTTTCCTGACTTCTCTTCCCCTCTGATTCTACAGCTACAGGGTTTTTTTTTTTTGTAGGTGATTTCTGTGTCTCTGTGATTCTAAACTATAAAGGTTACCCCAGTCAGTCGTTTACAACACTGCCTTTGAAACTCCAACCCACGGGCATCTCTGTTAAATGAGTCGGCTGCTGTTAGTCAGAAAGCAAACACAGCGTACCTCTTTTTCACCCACTCATATCTATACACGCACTGAACTTTTACTTTATCAACTGCAGAGACAGAGACTCATGTGGGTGGGGGTCAAATCAAATTGAGTGCAGTTCACACTTCCGCAAGTGGTTCAAACAGCTTTTACGCTTTAATTGATAGAAATGAATACCAGACTCCCATTTCTCTGTACTTGCATATAAACAATTGCTGAACTATTTAAAATGTGTAAATGGATAGCACATTTCTTTGCTAGTAATTCAGTTTCATATGGTGACATCTGCCTTTTAAACTGGTTTTATTCGGGTCAAAAATATTTAATTTAATTAGAGAGTAATAAATAGATATTTTAAGATAATTTAAAAATATCGTCCTTTTTTTGTTCACATAATGATAGTCAACGACTGACTTAATGGACAAAAAAAGTTTGTATTTAAAAAAAAAAAGGTTTTTTTTTAAATTAAAAAATAAAATTCAATACTTATTTTGTGTTCCACAGAAGAAAGGAAGTCACACAGGTTCGAAATGATGGCAAAATGTCCATTTTTGGGGGTAACTGTCCCTTTAAGACGTCCCGTGTGAATATTAAGCTTGTTGTAAATAGCTGATGTGACAACAGTAAACTACTACAGTCAGTATCAAAGACATCATGTTCTAAAAGTGACACAAAACGGTAAGAAAAGGTTCTTAACCCAAAGGTAACATTGGGAGTTACAGCAGCAGAAGCTTCAACGCCCTAAAATACTCTCTGATGGGATGCATGTGCAATGTCAAGGTCTCGTTCCAGTGCACGCTGTGTGTGTGTGTGTGTGTGTGTGTGTGACATCCCACTTAGGGAGAGAGAAAGAACGGACACACAGAAAGATTTTCCGTACTGCGGACAGTGTGGTAAATTGCATAAAATGAATAGAAATGTTCTTTTATTTTATATGAAACAAGCTTTTGCATAAATGTTCTTCTTTAATGGACAGGAAGTGTCTGGAAAGCGGTGCACTTTTAACAAAGCGATGTTCCAGGTTGAAAACAATTTAAGCTTCTCTGACAGACAAAAGCAATAGAGCAACAGTCAACAAAGCAATAAATAATTTATAAACAATCATATAAATATTAAAATAAAATACTATATTAAACAGAATTATATGATAAATATTCTATTATTCTATTAATATATTTATATAAATAAATATAAACTTTCAAAAGTGTGTTCATAACTTAAAAATGTTAATATTGTATTGAAATTAATATTGTTGCAATTAAAATAACTGCTTTTCTAATTTAACATATACAAAAATTCAATTTATTTTTGTGATGCAAAGCATCATTACTCCCAGTCTTCAGTGTCACGTGATCCTTCAGAAATCATTCTAATATGCAGATTTTCTGCTCAAGAAGCATTTTTTATTGTTATTATAATGTTGAAAACAGTTATGCTGCTTAATATATTGTTTAGACTGTTTCAGTTTGTAACATTATACATGCCTGTACTGTCACTTTTGATCAATTTAGTACATCTTTGCAGATTAAAAAAATAAAATAAAATACTGACCCAAAACTTTTGAATGGTTACAGGCTATACGTTTTTAAAATATAAAAAAATGGTGACCGTGTGCATATTTTTCTTGTTTCTTTAGATTCTATGTGAGTGTCCCAAAGCCCAGAGAGAAGTGGAACTGCACTGGGCGAGTATCCGGAGGGCCACACATAGTTCGGATCCTCACCATCTATGAAAACATGTATCGTGGAAAAAATGTCTTCTCATAATTATGGAATGGTGAGTCCTGTCCATTTTCCATCATGAAATAGTACAGGTCTTTGTATGCAGTCAGTCAATGTCCTTGACTAGTGACATTTAATTTTTATAAAGACGAAAGTGAAATCTTGTGATCCTGAGTCACGTCTTGCTCTGAATGAAGGTTTCAGTTCTCCCTTTCACTAGTCATACCTCACTAGTTTTTCCATTTTATTCTCGCCCATTTGGACTGTAGTGTTTCAGTAAGAGCAAGACTTTAAAAACACCATAAAATAAATCAAGCCATAAAAACATTAAAGGGCTCGTCCCTTTAAAATAAAGCCAGTAGTCTTAAAGGAGTAGTAAAACTTTTGCTGATAATTTACTCACCCCCATGTCACCCAAGATGTCCATGTCTTTCTTTCTTCAGTCGAACAGAAATTAAGGTTTTTGATGAAAACATTCCAGGATTTTCTCCATATAATGGACTTCATTGGGAACCAAACGGTTCAAGGTCCAAATGAGTTTCAGTGCAGCTTCAAAGGGCTTTAAACGACATCAGACGATGAATAAGGTTCTTATCTAGGACCCTTCGAGTCATGACTCGAAAAAAGATTTGTTCATTTTGATGAAGGAGTTTGAACAGGAGAGTCACGAACACGCATCACAGAACAGAGCAAGGTGAGCATTTGTGCTTATAAAACTTAAACTTTTTATTTATTTTTTAAATGACAGATCGTTTCACTAGATAAGACCCTTATTCATCGTCTGGAATTGTTTAAAGCCCTTTGAACAGTTTGCACTGAAACTGTCTTTTGGACATTGAACCGTTTGGTTCCCATTGAAGTGCAATATATGGAAAAAATCCTGGAATGTTTTCATCATTTTCGACTGAAGAAAGAAAGACGTGGACATCTTGGATGACATGGGGGTGAGTAAATTATCAGCAAAAGTTTTTCTTAAAAGTGAACTACTCCTTTAACAGTAAAGCAGTCATGAATCATGATTGTTGCATGTGTGGGATTATAGGGAGTGTGACATTCTAGAAAGCTTCTGGTTAAACAAAGACAGACTGTAAATTCTAAATGATAAAAGTTTATTCCTTCCCCACAGACAACTTTAAATCTAACAGACATGGACTCAAAGCCGCAAATGTTTTATTGGTGCTGTGTTTAATCAAACGCTGGCTTTGAGTGCTATATTAAGTGGCTGTGATGTGCTTTATCTGGGGTGACTGAGAGCGCCAGTGTAAGTGCATCACTCAGAGAAGAAGGAGAGAGAGAGAGATAGACTGTCATGGTCCGAGATTCACAGAGACGAACGTTACATCCCTTCATTAGAGCTCATTTCCTCGCTCCCTCTTGCTTTTGGACATTTTGGCAATTAAATGATTCACATCATTTCTATAAGTTGTTGTTGTTTTTTCACATGCTCCGCTGGGAAAGAACTCAGCTTATTGTGATTGTGAATTTGTGCATTAAGCTGTATAATTAGTAAGTGTGTGTGTGTGTGTGTGCGTGTGTGTGTGTGTGTCAGTATGGAGGGGGAGAGCTCTTCAGCAGAATTCAGGCCAGAGGAGACCAGGCCTTCACTGAGCGAGGTGGGTTTATCTGACTCTTTGTTTTTATAGCGCACACTTTATATGCAGAATTTATATGCCACACAATGCCACACACACATGCTGGTTTTTATTTTATTTTATGGGGACATATTTATAATGTAAATATACCCTAACCCTAAACCTACCGTTCAGAAAACGTAATTTAGTGTGATTTATAAGCTGTTTTCCTCATGGGGACCAAAATAAACATCCCCTCAAGGTCAAAAATTACTATTGGCATTTACCTTCTGACTCTTTTATAGTTAAAAAAAGGTTTTATCTATATTATTTTATATTGATATTTGATGTGAAACTATATTGCCAATTCCTTTATTTTACATTGTAAACCTTTTGTAAATCGCAAATATTTTAATATTGACATTGTGTGAATTTGTGTTTCATTATTTGTTTTTATCCTTGTGAAGCATGAGTTGCGTTCCATGTCTGAAAAGTGCTATACAAATAATTGTTTATTATTAATATTATTATCTTTATGGGGACATTTGGTCCTAATAATGTAGGGTTTACCAGGAACACACACACACACAAACACACACACTTTATTTTCATTTCATTTTAGTTTACAATAAAATCATTTCCCAGATATTTTTCCATTTGTGTAATTTCCATTTAGTTGATTTTGTTAGTTATGGGTTACAATAAATATGGATAATTTCCTATACACTTTCCATAGGTTAGTTAGTTAAATATTAACTTAATTATGATTATAATTATGATGAGATTAATTTCCAATATTTGTTATATTAGTTGGTTATCTAATTTGTAATGATGAGATTAATTTACCATGTCATTTCCGTATATTTGTTAGTTAGTTATTTAACTATGAATAAGGCAATAAAGTAATATTTTTCATGTCATTTAAATGTATTCTAAAGTATATATTATAAACGTAGATATTTCAAATAAAATGAATAAATCAAACATAATACTTTCTGTTAGTACTGGTAAGTAGTTTTCTTATTTAAAGGGATAGTTCACTTTGAAATTAATTTTTTGTATGTTTTATCTTACCTCAAGGGCATCCAAGATGTAGGTGTCTTTGTTTCCACAGTATTTTCAATTTTGATTTTTTTAGGTCAAACCGTTCTTGTCTGTCAGTCATATAATGGAGGTCTATGGTCACCACCTCAAAGAGCATGCACAGAGAAGTCCAAATTAAACATGATTTAATGACTCGCAAATGTAAGTACACATTGATGGCCTAAGAACACAAAACGAGCGGTTTGTGTGAGAAACGAACAGTATTTATATAGTTTTTACAGCCACAAAGAGCCCGTGCCCTCAGATCACTTGGACGTGGCTGTGGTAACAAGAGGTAAAAACGAAGTGCATGCTCTTTGAGGTGGTGACCATAGACCTCCATTATATGACTGACAGGCACAAACAGTTTGACCTAAAAATATAAAATACTGCGGAAACAAAGACATCTACATCTTGGATGCCCTTGAGCTAAGCTAAAACATATCAAAAATTAATTTTAAAGTGAACTATCCCTTTAACTATAAATATTGTTATGATGAGGTTAACTTCCATGGGTTAGTTATATATAGTTTATATTTTGAGGCAAGCAAGTAACAGTGGAGATAATTGAAGTTCCCCATTCTCTTACACTTCTAATCATGAAAAGGTCGAGTATAGTTGACCTCTGTCTGTACTGTCCCCGTAGAGGCCTCTGAGATCATGAGAGACATCGGCACAGCCATCCAGTATCTGCACAACATGAACATCGCACACAGAGACATCAAGGTAACAAATCAACTGTTTTCACCAACAATAAGAAGAATAACATTAGATCCAAGTTATATATTGAATAAACAGGGATAGTGGATAAAGAATAAAGTGTTCACAATATAACACGCATCGCTCTGCCCTCCTCAGCCAGAGAACCTGCTCTACAACAGTAAAGAAGACATCGGTGTTCTCAAATTAACTGATTTTGGCTTCGCTAAAGAACTTCACTGCATAACCTGTTACAGACGCCCTGCTACACGCCATATTACGTAGGTCAGTATACTAAGATGAATGAAAGGCACATTCTTCACCTCTCTTCAAACAGGGAAAGAGAGAGAGTTATTTGAAGAATGACACTTGGTCTGCTAAAGCAATCGCACTGATCTTTTCTCTAGCCCCGGAGGTTTTAGGCCCTGAGAAATACGACAAATCATGTGATATGTGGTCTCTTGGTGTGATCATGTACATCCTGTGAGTATAATGATTCTGTTTTGGCATTAACTTAAGTGTTAAATAAAGGCTGGCTTTATTAAACTGGCTGAAACTGCTTCTGTTCCTCTTCATGTTACACAAAGGTTGTGTGGGTTCCACCGTTCTACTCCAACACAGGACAGGCCATTTCACCGGGTATGAGCGGCGGATCGCATGGGCCAGTACGAGTTTCCCAAACCAGAGTGGGCTGATGTGTCTGAGGATGGTACGGTGCATTTTATGTGTATTTTGCACCTGTCAAACTTTATGTTGGCTGTTCACCACCAGAGGACAGTGTCGATTTTGTTTTGATTGTCATTTCAACAACTATCATTTGGACCTGTTTTATGTATCTATGATTATTTTTTTCATAATTCACTGCATATTTTTTTGCCCTTTTATTATTATTATTATTTTTAAAGCACTTATAAAATATCGATAATTTTGCTGCAATTTAAAAGAATATTGAATATGATAACAACTTAGACTCAAATAATAGTTATATTTTTTCTTAAAAATATATTAAAGCATTTAATTTACAATGTACTGACACACACACACACACACACACATATATATATATATATATATATATATGTGTTTTTCTGGTGTGTGTGTATATATATATATATATATATATATATATATATATATATATATATGTATGAGTTCAGATGTAAAAGCCTTTAAGTGCCATTGAAATTTTCTTTTCGAAAATGATCATTTCTGCTAAGCTTGTACAGCTAAGTTTAGTAATTTCACTTAAATGGCAATGAAGATTACCTATTAATTGTCATTTAAGTGAAATTACTGAACTTAAATATACAAGTTGATAAAAAATGGTCATTTTAGAAGAAAATTTTCAAATGGCATTTAGAGGCTTTTGCATCTGAACTTTTATATATATATATATATATATATATATATATATATATATATATATATATATATATATATATATATACATATACTGTATATATATGTATATATATTTATATATGTGTGTGTGTGTGTCTAAATTCAATATTTTAAGTATATTTACGAATAAATTAACTATTGTTATTAAAATTTGTATATCCATATTTAATATTCTTTTAAATTGCATGAATATATGATATTTCTTATGCTTTAAAAATTATAATATGAAAAAGGAGACTAATTCAAATGAAAACAAATATGCGCTGAATTATTGAAAAAATAATCATTATATTTCATATACATACATACATTATATCGTATGTATATATATATATATATATATATGTAGTTTTTGGTGTGTATGTGTGTGTATATATATATATATATATATATATATATATATATATGTGTGTGTGTGTGTGTGTGTGTGTGTGTGTGTGTGTGTGTGTGTGTGTGTGTATGATAAGAAAAAAACAGTTTTGTTAGTATATATATATATATATGTGTGTGTGTGTGTGTGTGTGTATATAGTAGAAAAAAATAGTTATGTTACTCAGTATAGAATAAAATATTACAAATAATAAAATATTGAAAACACTGATCTAGATGATGGGGACCAGCCATGTTCTTCTACTAATATATAATAATATAATATTCTCCTCAGCCAAACAGTTGATTAACCAACTTTTGAAGACTGACCCCAATGAAAGAATGACCATTGAACAATTCATGAACCACCCCTGGATCAATGTGAGTATTTCAGCTGATTTGACCTGTTTTCCCTGGATATTATTTCACTGCATCTATTCCAACACTGAGATGTTTCTTTCAGCAATCCATGGTGGTTCCCCAAACGCCACTCCACACCACACGAGTGCTCACGGAAGACAGCGAGATGTGGGACGAGGTCAAGGTGAGCGCAGGATGAGTTACAGTACCTGTTTAAGAGAATATCAAACACCATTTCAGTGTCTTTTTAATTCTACATTCATTCACACTTTATTTTAAGGTGACATGGTACATTTCCCTACATGCACTTACTATAGTAATAACAATAAATTATGCATAATTGCAAATAATTAAACCTAAACCAGGCCCTAAACCCAACTGTACCTGCTTAGTATGTAGTTCATTAACATTACTCAGTACATATTTGAGTAAGTACAGTGTAAATACATCGGACCTTAAAATAAAGATGTAACCCAATTTATTTTCATTTGTTTGTGATATCATATATTCCCAAGATTGCCAACAATCTGTTAAGGCGTTATATTATCTGTAATAGCATCCTTATCCTCAAAGGGGGAGCCACATAACTAAAGCAACTCTACCCAGTTCACTCAGTACAAGTGTATATAGTACAGTACACACTTTAACACTATACTACGACTTTTGCTTCAATAAACTCCACATTACTGCTTTTTAATAGTTAGTAAGGTAGTTAAGTTTAGGTATTGGTTAGAATTAAGGATGTAGTGGATGTAGCATAAACTAAAGTGCTACGTTATAAATAAAATGAAAGTAATACAATACAATCAACAGTTTTTTTTGTGAGTAAACAGTTAAAGGTGCAGTAAGCAATTTCTGAGAATCATTGTTGAACCTGTTCCCAATTAACCCAACAAACACACCCCTCTGTTCATTGCTCCGCCATCGGCACAAACACACAATGCAAGGGTGGATAAAGTGGATAAAGCCAAATAAAGTGGATATCAATGTTGGGCAGTACCAAGATTAACTACATTCCTCAGTAGCATGGTGATAAAGTCACTGTTTTGAAAGCTTTTTTATCAAGTAGTGCAGTAGCGTCCACACAAGCTACATTTTCTCAAGCATTTCTAAAGCTTAAGCTCAAATAACTGGAAATACAACTGCTAAGTATCACTGATGCTGGATCAGTGAAGCACGCATGACACTTGTGATGTTTTCAGTCTATATGAGGACATTAATGGATGAACTTCATCTACACATCCGCTTTGAGAGTCACTTTAGCAGCATTTTAGCTTGATTTGAGAAAAACTATCATCATATTATAAAAACACAGAGAGACTCGAAAGGTCTACATGGCAGCTGTCAAAATAAAAGGTTGGTTAACCTTTGAAGAAAGTTTTGCTAAAAATCGTTAGGCCCACATTTTTAATATCGTGGTCATTACAATTTAAACCATTAAAATCTGTATTTACAAAAAAAAAAACAGATTTTTATAGTGTCCTGAAACTTTTTAATTATTTTAAAGTATCACTAGGCTCACATTTTAAATGGTCATTACAGTTTAAACCATTAAAATTGTATTTACAAAACACACATTTTGATAGTGTCCTGAAAGTTTTTAATTATTTTAAAGTATCACTAGGCCCACATTTTAAATGGTCATTACAGTTTAATCCATTAAAATTGTATTTACAAAACACACATTTTGATAGTGTCCTAAAGTTTTTAATTATTTTAAAGTATCACTAGGCCCACATTTTAAATGGTCATTACAGTTTAAACCATTAAAATTGTATAAAAAAAAAACACATTTTGATAGTGTCCTAAATTTTTTATTTATTTTAAAGTGTTAATAAATTATTGTTAAAATGAATGTTTCATGATAAAAAAATAAATTCATGATAAGATTTCATTATTTACACATGCTTTTTGATTGCTAACATTTAATTTAACCATTAAAATGAGAGTCCAGAAAAAGAATAAAACGAAAAAATAAATTAATTAATAATAATTTGGATAAAAAATAAATAAAACAGATTTCCTAGTGTCCTACAACCAGCTTTTGGTGCATTACCACCACCTTCTGCTCTGGCCTTGGGCTGACACTGAGAAATGTACTTAATGGAAAAGATACACACACTCCACACCTGCTATAGTTTTAGATAGAGATGGGTTTTTTTGGTTTTTTTTTTGCCAAATTGGTTTGGCACAGTTATTGAATAAACAATTGAACTGAACTTATGCCTGCCTATCTGTTTCACTAACAGTTTTATTGATCACTGAATAGCATTGACCTGGAATGAAGTTTATTTATTTCCAGGGTGGTTGCTTCAGTGTTGTGAAACTTTTAATGTAGAGTATCTGCTAGCTTTGCTCACTACATTTTCCAAGCAGCTTGCCCCCACACTGGCAGAAATGACGGATAAATGACGAGGAAGAACAAATAATGAACATACAGTACACACTTATACAGCAAGATATTACTTGTTAGTCTCCAGAAGCACACACTCAAAACCAATGTAACTCGTTTATGGAGCTGAAACACACACAAACTCGGCATGCCATTTTCAGTCTCGAGTCACTCCAGCGCTGTAAGAGACTCACCTCTTTCTCACTCTCTCCTCCCTCATCATCACTGGACACGCCCCCTGGCTGCTAATATGGCTTAAAGTTTATTGTGGTGCTTGGTTTGATCATCTTTCAACAGCATTTCTCAGAAATTGCTCACTGCACCTTTAAGTTAAAGTGGTAGTTCACTTTTGAAAAAACTTTTGCTGATAACTTACTTCCCCATGTCATCCAAGATGTCCATGTCTTTCTTTCTTCAGTCAAAAAGAAATTAAGGTTTTTGATGAAAACATTCCAGGATTTTTCTCCATATAATGGACTTCAATGGGAACCAACTGGTTCAAGGTCCAAATGAGAGTTTCAGTGCAAACTGCAAACAGTTTAAATTGCTTTAAATGATTCCAGATGATGAATAAGGGTCTTATCAAGCGAACGAATCACTCATTTAATAAATAAATAACAAAGTTTAAGTTTTATAAGCACAAATGCTCGCCTTGCTCTGTTCTGTGATGTGGTGCTTGATCGTCTTCCTGTTCGTTCATCAAAATGAACAGAATCCTTCTCCAAGTCAATTCGTTCCGTTTCGTTTGTTGAATGAACCAAATGACTCGGAAAATATTGGTTCATTTTGACTGAACAAGTTCAAACAGGAGTTTTCTTAATGAGTGATGAGTTTCGCTTGATAAGACCCTTATTCATCGTCTAGAATCGTTTAAAGCCCTTTGACAGTTTGCAGTTTGCACTGAAACTCTCATTTGGACCTTGAACCGTTTGGTTCCCATTGAAGTTCATTATATGGAGAAAATTCTGGAATGTTTTCATCAAAAACCTTAATTTCTTTTTGACTGAAGAAAGAAAGACATGGATATCTTGGATGACATGGGGTGAGTGAATTATCAGGCATAAGTTTTTTCAAAAGTGAACTCCTTTAAAGTATGTTATATAATTTACATCTTTTCTCATTTTCGTCTTTCTTTCTCTTGGTTTGTAGGAAGAGTTAACCAGTGCGTTGGCCACCATGCGTGTAGATTATGAGCAGGTGAAGATTAAAGACTTAGATGCCTCCAGTAACCCCTTGCTGAACAAGAGACGCAAGAAAGCGGCGACAGGCGAGAAGAGTGGAGGAAGCGGATGCAGTAGCCAATGAGATGGAGGATAGACAGATCAAAGATGTGAAGGAAAGTGCAAGATCAGACAGGAGGAGTCAAGAACGGAAATAGAGGGTGAGATGGGCTCTCCGAAAGAAGAACAGAAGTGGATTAATAGAAAAAAAGTCAAGAAAAGCAGACAATTTCATTGTTAATCAGGAAAAATAGAGGAATAATGCACATGTACACAGAGGAAGTCCTTGTTTCTACCACCAGCACTTAAGGACTGAAAAAGCTGCTTCAGCTCGTGTGTGTGTGTGTGTGTGTACCATGTGTGAGTGTTCATTAACTTTATATGTGTCTTTTTTGTGTACTGATCTATTACTCTGATACGCACCTCTCGCACTGTGTATGTCATGTATGTGTATTTAAGATGTGTCTTAGTCATCAGTCCAATTGTGCAGTTCACTCCAGAGACTTCATTTGTTGTTGATTTTTGGCTTTTGTTATCAGCCCTTTTTATTGCAAATAAACATTTTCAATACGTTTTCTGAGGAACTGAATGTCCGTACTGGAAATATTTCAGAATATTCTTTGTGTTGCGAGATGTGGAACTTTTTAAATGCAGTGAGTCACTTCCTCAACCCAAACTACTCAACGTCTGCATAAGCAACTAAAACCCTGACCTCAGATCAGGCCCAAAGAACATTTTCTGCAGTCTCCATTCCTTCAGTGGACCAGTCAGAGTGTTCATAACATCAGAGAAGGTGACATCCGAATACTTGATACCCATTCAGCTCATTATGAAGAAATACTTGGATTCTCACAGGTACGTGTGCTGTTTGTGTCGATTCTGACTTGAGTATATTCTGAGAAAGTATGTTTTCCCGTTTGTTTATGACTTGAAAGCAGCCTGTACTAAATCCCTTGCTGTCTTTGTGGTCAGGCACTGTGGTTTATAAATAGCACATATCACACAGCGCTTTGGTGCAAAGCCAGGATTAGTCTGGCTGATAGTGGGCCACTTTCTAGTGAACATATTTAGATGTCCACTTAACATTGACCTTTGCCCTAGTTTCTGCCAGCGCTCCTCTAAAACTCACCTGATCTTTGAGGAAGTGCCTTTGAATGAGCTACCTCAATCACAATCATGAACAATTTTTATTTGCAACATGATCTCAAAGAATTATTTACATACGCAGTCCACACTCAAAATGTATGAATCTTATTGCATTAGATAACAAAATATTAAAACAAATTATACTTATTTTAAAGAAATATAGCATAAGCACATTTTTTCAAGCATAACATTTCTCAAAATGAATTTTAAAAATGATAAAATAATAGATACACTGGTCAAAGTGAAGACAATCAGGTATTTGGACACTAGGTTGTCAAACTTAAAGTAGTAGTTCACTTTAAAAAAAAAAAATTCCTGATAATTTACTACCCCATGTCATCCAAGATGTCCATGTCTTTCTTCTTCAGTCGAAAAGAAATTAAGGTTTTTGATGAAAACATTCCAGGATTTTCTCCATATAATGGACTTCAATGGGAACCAAATGGTTCAAGGTCCAAAAGACAGTTTCAGTGCAAACTGCAAACTGTTTAAAGGGCTTTAAACGATTCCAGGACGATGAATAAGGGTCTTATCAAGCCAAACGAACGCTAATTTAAAAAAATATATATAATAATAAAGTTTTAAGTTTTATAAGCTCAAATGGTCGCCTTGCTCTGTTCTGCAATGCGCGTTTGTGACTCTCCTGTTTGAACTCGTTAGCAAATGAACGAATCTTTTCCCGAGTCAATTCGTTCATTCAAATGACATGAAAAAAGATTTGTTCATTTTGATAAATGAGTTCGAACAGGAGAGTCACGAACCGGCATCGCAGAACAGAGCAAGGCGCAGCATTTGAGCTTATAAAACTTAAACTTTGTTATATATATATTTTTAAATGAGCGATAGCTTCGCTTGAAGCTACTCGCTCATTGATGTTCTGTTATATTAGGCTATTTAATTTATTATATTTTTACTTTAATTTTAAGGAAAGTTTTAGTCATTTTTAGTTTAGTTTGTATTATTTTTATGTATTATTTTTTTGTCGTTTTTGTACTTTTTAGTAGTTATTTAGTATTTATTTTAGTAGTTTTATTAAAATACATTTTACTATTATTTTATTGTACTTATATTATGTGTTTATAATAGTAATAAAACACACACACAATAATTACTTACAAATAACAAAATACTGGAAGCAAATTGAAAACTCAGTTTCAAGGATTAAAAAATAGAATGCCAAAACTTGTAACAATTTTAACAAATCTACATTTTCATAAATAAAACTTACCAATATAATCAAACTCTTATTACCCCAAAATTCTTTTTTTTTCTTTAAAAAACACCAATTAACAATGTGATATTCAGATCAATGTGTTTACATGAGAGGGATGTTCTTTCAGTTGTATCTAATTTTTTTTTATATATATACAGAACAAATCAGTGAGGGAGTCTTCTCAAGAGCCTGTCTGTGCCGTGAGAGCCAGGAAGGGGGATAAGGCTTGAGGCAGGGTCACTCACTATGGCCTTTATAAAGAATGTTCCGGATAGACAGCGTAAAGGTCACGATCTGTTGTCACAAGTTGTGTATTTATTTTCAGCCTTCCCTACTGTCTTGTTTACATGTTACACTCTTTTTTCCATTGACACTGTAATATATTTTCAGACCTCCCACGTTTGTAAAAATTTGTGCTATTGTAAAAATAGTACACTTTCTGATGGAAAGATCACAAGCTTATTGACGTGCGTATGTGTGTGTTTGCTTGCATCGGATCACAATTACATCCTGTTCTGGGACCCTTCTTA